>PVLA01017038.1:0-18695 GCA_004027455.1 Hydrochoerus hydrochaeris
TATTGATAGATTTTATTCAAAGCTGTTATGATTGATAGTATCAAGTCTGAGAGTATAGGTAACTGCAGTTAAGATGACAAGATCCACTAGAATATCCACTATGGATTTGATTAGTACCTGCCTTTAAGTTTTATACTGTCTACAATGTTTTATTTTTACAAATATTGTTATTTACTGCTTTACTCAATTATACTGCTATATTCAATTATGCCTGATGATGTAGACATTCTATTGAAGTTAATAAGAAGCAACACAGTAATCATTGTAGATCACTTTAATACTGTGGTTTTATATGACTTTTTGGTTTCATGTTTTTATAGGAATTTGTTTTTGTTTTGTCTTGCTAAGTTTTGTTTTTCCCTCTAGTACAGAAAGGATAGAAATACATGTAGAGATTCATGCATGCGTAGCTGTTTACACTCTCACTGTTTGACTATCTACTTGGTATGCTTTAATTTTGTAACTTGAACAACTATTTCTAAGAGGACAATATGTACTTTATTAACTAGTGATTTCTTATTGTTTATCTTTTTTTTGGAATTCTGTATTATCTGTAACCTTTACATGCTTTTGTTTCTCTTTAAATAAAAAATAAAAAAAATTTTAAAAATTAAATAAAAAAACCCCATAGATTTTCAGTAGGTATTTGTTTAGGAATGAATAGATGAATGTAAATTAATAAGTAGAAATGAAAGAATAAATCAGTGAATAAATAAAAGAGTCAGGCAGCATGAACACTATATTCATAGATGTCAGTGTACCCCAAAGGACATAAATAATGGGAAATTTATTCTTTGACAACTTAAAATTCTGTCTTGAGTATATTCTCTGCCTTTCCTCCTAAGGGTTGTGAGGGTAAAGTACAACATTAACAGAGAGAACTAATTAAAGTGCAAAGATTCACATGAAGACATCAGGAATGAGTAAAAGAGTTATCTGCATAGGGGTCATTTCTGTGAGGCTTCTCAGATCAGTTGTCCTATAACGTTTACTTCACTTTTTTTCTGGGGTAAGTCCTCCTCATTCTGACTTGAACTTCATATTCAACCATTTAACCTAAGGCCCATTACTTGCAGTTTATTGTTGCTGCAAATTAAAATCCACAGGGAGCAGACATGCACTGTGGTTTTATTTGCTAGTGTAAATACAGAGTGACTCACATCCTCCCTTCAGGGAAATCTGAGCTAGGTAAAACTTTTCCAGAGCACAACTTTTCCTAGAGTAACTGTCATTAAAGACATAACCATTGAATCACAAGCTAGCTGAATCAAAACTGAGGATAGTTTAATCTGGATATATAGACTCATTTACTGGATTAAATAGTTGACTTTGTTTTTACAAAGATACCTATTGTTTCTATGTCCCCATACAATAATTTCTAGTTTTGAAGACTTTAAATTTCCTAATTTGTTCACACACCCAATGACATAAAGATTTCAGTACAATATCAACCCATAAATATTAGCTGATGGCTGTGATCTAAAGTGTGTTTCAAAAAATATGGTGCATGCTTAAAATATAGGTTTACATTTTTTATTCACGCTTTTCAATGAATAGTTTCACCTATTTATTCATAACTATTCCATAAAGTATGAGTCTTTTATATGTCATTTGAAAACTTCCTTCCCATTTCAGAATCTTCATTGCTGAGGGTTGCTATGTTCTAAGTGGAGAAGATCTTTGATACTTGTTCCACAAGTACAGCTGTTGCATTGTTCCTTGATATTCAGTGATCTGTCAGCACTGTTCTCTGCTGTTCTGCTGATACCATGAGATCACAGAATCTTCTGGGCCAGCCTCTATTCAAGCCTAGGTACATCTTCCCTCAGAAGACTGCCTTCCCCCTGCTCATGTTCAGCCTGGGCACTTCAAGTAGACTTTTAGAGCATAGCCTTCAGGTACAGATTGTCAGTAGAATTTCCATGATCCTCAGCACCTCTTTCCTGGTACAGCCCCTAATATCTGTGCTTCCCACTTTCTGCTAATTTGCATTTTTACCATATCACACAAAAAATCACTGTCCCCTTTTTGAATAGATATGAGTTATATTGCCTGTATACACCTGGATTCTAGACTATGAAGATACCAATATCTACTTAGGCTCATCCTTATCAGTCATGTTCTCTCTAATACTAAAAGCATAAACATCTCTGTAAGGATAAGAAGAACAATGATATAACTGGTCATTGGTAACTTAAGAGTTCTCAGATTGTGAGTTCGCCTCAGATGGACATCCTTTGTTTTTTAATTATATCTATAAAAAACATGAAATTTTAGTAAGAAATCTAGATACTCTATAAGTAGCTTTTAGACATACACAGACATACTTTTTTATTATATTGAAATGGAGCAAGGGCACAAAGCTCACTCTCAGTAGCTGAGCCCATTAACTCTGAATGCCACTGGCAAGAGCAGAAGCCAGACATAAGCAGACACAGCTCAAAAGGAAGGTCCTCTCATGTGTGGCTGCTCTTATCTCACTATCAGGTCCCATTATTCTGCATTTAAGAGCAGCATAAAATAGTGTCTCTCAGATTATTAGAAAGCTCAGGAACTAAAACAAGAAACCAGAATAACATAGAAGAAAGGCCCCTTTTTCCTCAGGAAAAACTGAGGAAGTGCACTCAGAAGGGAGAAAAGAGAGATGTCAACAGATTGTGTTATTTTAATTAAATATTTGTGTTTTATTTAATTAGGGTTTTTTTTTTCCATACTTAACGTGGCAAGACAGTATATTCATTATGACCTTGGTAACATCATATTCTGGTTATGTAATTACAAAATAATTAAACTGCCTTCATAAAATTATATGAAAATCAAATGATTACATTTTAGAAATAGGCTGCTTAATCCTGTTCCTTTTCTAGCCCATAATAAACTTGGCACCACTAGAGAAGGTTGGAAGTGAGACATAAAGTGAGCGTTGCTTGGCGCTCCTCCACAACAACTCCTGCTGTGGAAGATTGGCCCTTTCAAACAACAACGAGCATTGAACTGATGTTTAATTTAAAAATCTTAATCAACAAGAATCCCAAACAGCCACTTAAACTTCACTGCATGTCAATTCTAACTACCAATTAGGAAATCACAGCTAATGTCATCAATAATACAGGAGGCTTTGAGTCAGAAGTCAGACGAGGGTACTGAAACCACAGAAAAGAGATCACTATCCTGTTTTTTAAAGGCAAATTCTGTAGTAGTCCAGCTCATATTAAGAATTTAAAACCAGGCATGGTGGCTCACGCCTGTAATCCCAGCACTTGGGAGGCTGAGACAGGAGGATTGTTTCAAGTTCGAGACCAGCCTGGGCTACAAAGTGAGCTCAAGGCCAGCCTGAACTGCTAGCGAGACCCTGTCTTAAAAAGACAAAAAAAAAAAAAAAAGAAGAATTTAACAGAATTTTAACAGAAACTACTCTAGGCAGGTGTGTCTCATTACTAACCTACATTGTAATTAACATGGTGAAAGTACACTTTCCAAAATCTGCCATCCTAAAAATACTATCTCATTTTTATCCTACAAATTATGAAAAGATGAAGATCCAAAAGCTCATAAATATCAAGGAATCAAGACAGAGAGATCAGATTGAAGGAGAAATTTTCAATTGGTGTGTTGTACTGGAAAACTGGGGATTTGAGTGATGCAGCAGGCATACAATATCTCAGCAGGCATTGTGAAGTTTGAACATAATTTTATTTTCTCTTACTAACCTAAATATTTTGGACATTCTCAGTATGAGGTTTGTTTGTTTGTTTGTTTGTTTGTTTGTTTGTTTTTGGAGACAAGGTCTTACTATGTAGTCCAAAATGGCCTTGAATTCACTATATAGTCCAGGCTGGCCTCAAATTTGCAGAGATTCTCCTGCCTCAGACTCCCAAATGCTGAGATTACAGGTGTGCCCCACCACACCCAGCTTGTCTAGCATGTTTTAAACAGTATTTCAGTTTCATTTCGTGTCTTTTTCTTCATCCACAAGGTTATAACAGAATAAAAGAATACACGAAAGGAGGAAAAGGTCCTGGGAAACTTGGGGCCTCTGAGACAAGAAAAACAAGAATTTACCTGTGACCAGCTGAGAGTAGGCGGAGACAGGCATGCAGTTTTGGTCAGCTTGTCAGTAGGTGCCTGAAGGGACAGAGGGTTCTGCTAAGAGAAGCCAAAGTGCTTTAGAAACAGAGCAACGGTGAGTAGAATCAAGCTACAGACTGATCTTGGGGATATCTCAAGAGTCGAAGCAAAGCCTACCTCAACAACAATTTAGATTCAGTGTTTGGAACAGCAAGTTACCGCAAGGATGCACAAATCATTTAAATTAGTAGTTTTGGTTTGTCTATGTTTTTTTTTTAACTTTTCTTATGTGTAAAAGGAAAGTTGTTTTTTGATTTTCAGCTTTGCTGAAATGTGCTGACTTCTAAATCTTTGATTATTCTCTTCAAGAATAATCAAATATTCTCTTCTATTCTAAGAAGATGTATATCTTCTTAATACATACAGCTGAATTACAGGCCTGGATTACAGGCCTGAGCCACCACGCCCAGCTCAGTTCTGTGTCTTCATACTCATTTTTACGGACAGTAAAATAAGAGTTTAAAGGGAGCAGTATTGTAATTTAAGCAATGAAATCATTTTTGTTTTCCAATATTGTTACTATTTTTCTGATTTCAGCAGAATCAGTATTTTATTTTAGTGTGACAGAGAGGAGGGTTGGCCAGAAAAGTAAAAAGTTCAAGTACCAAGGCAGTTAATTCCTCTGGATATAGAACTTTCATCTTTCGCCTGTCTATGAAGCATATTAAACCCTAAAACACTCAATAGTATCAAAAAGAGACCTCAGGATTGGAATAGCCCCACAGAAAGAAAAACAAAACTGGAATTAAAGCTAGAGTTTCCAGGGCCGGGGGTTTAACTCATTGACACAAGTGCCTACCTGAGAAGTGCAAGGTCATGAGTTTGATCCCTGGTCCCAAAAATAAATGAATAAAGCTAGAGTTTCCAAACCAGACTCTTAATGGCAATATTTTATGTGCCATTTTAAGCAATCCCTAGATGAAGCAGAGCTCTTAATGTATCTGTCACTAGATGGCACTATATAAACACCTTTATTTTCACTTTTTGCATATGCTGAAATAGGAAGGAAGCAAATTATTAGGTAAGGCAATCCACTTGGTGGTTTTGAAATCACTGCAGTTATTAATTTAACTAAATCTTTAGTTATAAAATAAAACACCTTGGAACTAACTTGTCAATACCTTATTCCTTTATCAGCAAGTACAATTCCATTGACAGAGTAGCTCAAAGGCAGCTTAAAGTTTGTTATCTGTCAGATAGGAAATTGAAGAAGGCAAGAAATTGATAATATGGTAGAAAGAAGACAGGAAAAAGTAATACATTTACAAGAAAATGTGTAATCTTGAATTTTCTTTGGTTTTCATTAAACATTCTGGTGCCTCAGAAGACTGTCAGTTTAATGTTCTATCATTGGTACCATAATTTATTCTTTTGTTATATCATGGGGATTGGAGATGAAAAAGCCCGTGCTAGCAAAAGGCACAAGAAGAGATTATATATGCAAATAATTCTGTACGTCTTGTACCAGGAGAGCTTTTTTTCTCATAAAATGTATTTCTTTTAAGTCACACAAAAATCTTTGGTGGGTCACCAAAAAGCAAAATTATAAAGTTAAACAAGAACAAGGAGAAAGGGAAAAGAATATTTGAAAAAGGCAAGCAAAGCTATGATGAAAAGTCAGAAGCTTGATGGTAACTGCAGCATCAGTGACTTCTTTTTAAGAACTAAGAATAGAGAGGGTGAGGGACCAGGCAAGGAATGCAAGCAGTTTGAAGAAGTGAGGATAAGTGTAGCCACTTAGGACTTAAAGACATTTGGTTACATCCAGACCGTATGTTATCCGTATGCATGGTGGCCGGTGGGGTAACCCTGGTCACCTACTTCTTGACTCCCTTTCCCAAGCAATGGACTATGTGCCACACAGCTGAGATGCCATGTGCTGCTTCCCACCCCCAGGAAATGAACAGACACTGAGAGTGAATTTTAAAGACATCAGAGACCTGGAATAGACTCCCACTGTCCCTGTCACTGGCAGTCTTACCAGTCTAGCAAGGTCAAGGAGGAATGGGCAAGTGAAGGAGCTCTGGAACTGGGTAGGGATGAAAGAGGCCTGGTTTAAACAAGCTTTCTCATTCCAAAGACATTCTGGAAATTTTTTTTGCCCTTCCCTTGTATTTTAGCGTACAAACATGGTCTCCTCTTTGAACAGGTCATCCTGATTTCAGATGATAGAATTTCTATTAACAAATGGGAATATCTTGGGATCAAACAGAACCTATTAGGAGGGAGTGGAGGGGAAGATCACCAAAGTCATTGCTAAACCAAAAAGAAAAAAAATCAATTAGAAGATCAGCTTCTAAATTTCATTTGAATAACAAGGACATACAGCATTTGTTTCAATTGGTAAACTTAATAAATTCCATTTATCACTTGGAATAATTCAAAGGTATTTTAGTTTCATATTAAGAAGGGTTTCATATTAGTCTGAATTACTTTAGGGAAGAAATACCCTATCTCCTACTAAAAGTTATAGAAAAATATATAGTAAATTTTTTAATCTCACTAATGAAGAAAGAATTTAATAAGGTTTTCTGAATTTTGAAAATTAGTGATGTGTTTATACCCCTAATGAAACGTTAGACTACTGCCTCAGAAAAACCTTGGTTCGTTTATTTTGACACAAGTATTTGAAATAATTTACTTTCCTTGGTAAATGGTCTGTGGATTCTTCAAAGTGTTGTTAGCTAAAATATTATTAATGTGAATTCACTCAGCAAGAATCATAATTTTGCTGAGAAATGAGACGTGAACATTGCATTTTATGGTAGCAAGAGCTGGAGGTGGGGAGCAGGAAGAGGAGACGGATGAACAGTGTGGGTGAATTTATGGGACTCAGTGTGAGAGATGAGTAGGCACTGGAAAAAGACATCATGAGAGTTGGGTTTGCTGTCAATTATCATTTCGTTTCTGCTTGAAAATTAAATCTGTAGTGAATAAGTAGGCTGAGAATAGTTCCTAATGTTTCCATGGCCCGCCCACCTGCTAACAACGGGAAGACTTTTAGGTAATGTAATACTGATATTCTTACTTTATGTACAAAAGAAGTATAACCAGAGTCAAACTAACATCAAATGAGTACATTTGTGCAGAGTCCCTGGGAGGTATTAGATAGAAATGAAGTTTTGAGGGAGAAAAAAAAGTCAAGCTTGAAGGAGAGTGTGGCCTGCGCAGGATGCTGGCACTGCTGAGGCTGAACAAGCGCCGGCTGAGTTCTTTGCTTTGCTGGGGGTAGGGGGACTCTTGCTCTTGCCTTTCCACCTGAGAACCATCTCTCCAAGTGTTGCCATAATTCTCCTTTGTTCCTTTTCCACATCACTATTCCACAGAGTCTTTCTCAGATCCTTGAAGACGCTCATCTCCCAGGCCAGCATAACAGCATCCGCTTCATAATTCCACTGCCCTTTATCTGAATTGATCTCAAGTTGTTCTGTAGTTTATTTTATAACTATTTGTACAAGGCGCTTTATCCTTTCCTGAAACAGAAGCTCCTTGCAGGCACAGACTTTGTCTGAATTATCTTTTCAGTAACAGATGTTCAAATATATTTACATTACTTAATCACCATACAGCTCCAGGAACAATGTTCCACCTGAACTGTGGGCATATAGATGGGATTTTCCTAATCATTTGATGTAATTTGATTCCCAAGTACAAAATTCACTTACTTAATGAATGTTCTCAATGTCTTTGTCCTTCCAGTATTTCATTTTATGCTGGATGTTAACCCTAACATCATCATATACTCCACTCCTACCCCAAGCTGCATCAGTGGATCCTGTTCTGTGTCCCAGAGCTGGGTGACCAGTTTCCCAAGTTTGTGTGGAGATTATGCTTCCCAAGGAGAGGGATTTTCAGCTCTAAAATGGAGGCAGTACTAAGTAAACAGAGATGATTAGTCACCCTAACACTTCTCTCTGACCTGCTCCAATATATTGTTAGAGCTTACTGTACATATAGTGTAATCTTTGAATTTCTTGTTTGTGTCTCTTGTTCGACTGTTTGCTGTTTCCCTGTTAACTCTAGCATCTAGCACAATACTTGGTACTTGGTTGGCCCTCTATTAATATTTTTGGAATATATAAAGATTAGAGCAAACATGCTTGTAGATACAGGGAGCAAGAGCAATTTACCCTCATTTCCCCACAAAAAATAAACACTCAGCCTTTCTGTGATTTAGCCCTATTGTAGATGACTTTCAGAGCAATAGGGCCCACTGAAGAAGTAGGCAGGGTTTCTACTGCAGCCCTAGAATCCATGAATAACTTGGCACCTTCTTCATAAAAAGAAGGCTTAAGGATCATGACTATACACAGTTTGTTCTCTCCTTTTTCAATATAAATAATATAAGTGTTTAAAGACTTCTTTTACCCTCTTATTTTGGACATAAAATTTTGCTTTCCTACATTTATTGTTACTTTAACAGCATTTTAAGTGAGCTCTACATTATTCATTTTTAGACCAACTGAAGCTACTATTTTACCTGGTCTATAGGACGTGCTCTGTAAGGGAATAAAAGTATCTTTTGAAGGTAGAAGGAAATTTATTCACAAGCATTCTATAAGACAGATATAGAGATATAATAGGCTAAATTTAAGGAAGAGATACTCATTTTAGCAATTTAGAATGATTGAGTAAAAACTCTGCATTAATATTTTATTTACCCCCCCCACACACACACAAATAACTTAAAGTTATTCTATTTCCATTTTATGAAGGGGAAAATAAAAGCCAAAAGAGATTAAATAACTGATCAAATTCACATAATTAATGAGTGGTACAGGCCAATCTGGCTTCACATTCCATTTCATTTGGTTCAGTTTAATCTGGGAATAGAAGGTTAGACATGGAGAGTCATAACAGCACATGTGAAGAAAGGAGGGGTTTGGAAAACTGGCTCCAAGTACTTTCTCGAATACTAGATTTTATAGGAAGGACAAACCTTTACACTTATTAGTGAGAAAAGTAATATAATTATTGATTCTTAAGAACTCAGGACAAAAATCTCCAGTCCCAGATATTACTTCATATCCAAAACCTTAGAGGAATTTAACTTATGAAATGGTGAATCCTTGAAAGAAATGGCAGCCAGAGAGTGGTGAAGCCCTGAGTTAAGGGGTGATAATATTTTGTGCATTTCTCCCAGGATGGGTGGGAGTAGAAGGGCCAGTGCCCCTGAACTTTGATCCTTTGTGTTTGTGTTGAAAGGGAAGCCTGAAAATGTTTACTATTGTTTCCTGCTGAGACAGCCCCACTCTGACACCAGCAATCTTCCTCTGTGCTGGGCCCTGCCTTACATATGGGGCTGAGCTGGTTTTCCCTCATTCCTCCTCAGGAATTCACCCTCTCTCTTCCCTGAGGTCGAAGAAGGGTTCTCATGTCCAAGCCCTTTCCATGGGCTGGAGCAATATGACCTGCTTTCCCTCCTTCAGGGGACCCTCCCTTTCTTTGAGACTCCGCCCCAACTAAAGGACTCTGAACTGGAATTAGTTAACAGTGATAAAATATGCATAACTTGTTAAACGTTTGTCAGTTTCAAGGTTAATGAGAAAGTGACAGATATTTGCCCCTTAGCTTCTAGATTAAATTATGTTCAGCTAAATATTTTGTCAATTTAAGGTTCAACTTTGTGGAGTGACCTTCAAAAGTAATTTTCTTTTTTGGGGGGGATTTATATGTCTGTTTTTGCTTTGTTTTGTTGGGTTTTTTTGCTATTTAGTTCAAGCTGGCCTGGATTTACTGTGTAGTCTAGGCTGGGCTCAAACTTGTGGTGATTCTTCTGCCTCAACCTCCCTGTTACATGAAATGATATCGAACTTCTGAATGAATATTATAACATAATATTATATTTCCTCCAAAGGAAATATTATAACTCCCAGTCTAAGTGTCCAACATGCCAAGTTCATGAGTTCACGTTCCCCAAAATTGAAGAATGACTTCTGAACACTGGAAGTTAAGAGTAGGAAATATTTACTGAGGTAAAGATAGTACCTGCCTAAGATAGGAGGGGACCTGAAAAGTGGATTGCCTACAAGCCCACCTTTCAAAGAAAGTTTTATAGAGCAAAATCACCAGATGAGCACAAAAATTGTAAGATGGGTATAAAGTAGGATAAAACCATGATCAACCAATGAGATTACAGGTGTAGTCAGTTAAAATAATATTGATTCAAGTGGGGAAGCAAGTCACATAGCAAGTGTACATGGAAAGAACAAAGACCTTTCCTGGAAAGAAGGGGTGGGTCAAAGAGTTCTTAGTCCCCTACCTAGGAGACTGATGCCTATTTAGAATATCAATCGCTATTGTTTATCCTTCAGGAAAGTATGTAGGTGTAGTCATTGCATCTTTTTCTTGAGGCCTGGCCTTCAGCAAATGTGCCTCCACCCACAGTTGTAATGTAATATCTTCTGACTCCTTCACGTCTAGCTCCATCTCACTGCCTAAAGTATTTCTCCCTAAATTAGTTATCAGCAATATTGCCTAGTTCGGGTATTACAAGTCTGGCTCAAAAGTCATTTTCTACTGGTCTTTGCCATTTGGTGGATGGTCTGATATGGCCTTTAGACTAATGTCCCCTGTAACATACTGCAAAGTGTGCTGCGTTTCCCTGCATGCTCCCTTAAGAGCTCCACTCCATGAGTTTATACATTCATTCAACTTCGTTCTCTTTCTGAGAAAGGATGTCCTCCACACACATCTTTCTTTTTCCTGATAGCACTAAACAGAGGCTCAGCCTTAGTGGTGGATGAGTTATCTTCTTCATGTTTTAAAAGAAACTCTGAGTGTGGTAGGTGTAACTCTTGATACAGAGCATTGTAGCAACTGAGAAACAAAAAATTATTGAGGCCCAACTAAAACGTTGTCATCCATAAGTAAATAAAACCATGGATTTGATAAACTTGGATCAATGATTGCAGAGCATCTTCACTAAATCTTATCTACAGCCAATTGTAATAGAAATAGAGATATAAAACTAATTTCTTAGAACAAATTTAAACAAAATAATTTGCTTATTTAAATATTCTATAAGTTCCTATGCTTGCCACATATTTTAATGGCTATATATCTAAAATTGGATTTAGGAAATAGAAGCAAACCCAGAAGTTGGTAATGACTTCATAATGCACACACACACACACACACACACACACACACACGCACGCACAATTTGACTTGAAAAGTTGATTCTCTTGCCTTTGACTTTGTTTATATCAGAAAAACAATGAAAGCCTAAAATAAAGTATGTAAATTCTTATTCAATACTATACATCACATATTCTTTATTTCCATAAGGAAAAACTTTTGAAAGATAAAAGAACCATCTTACTTTGCTAGTCCTTAGAGTAATTTTGAAAATATACCTTGTTTAAAAACAATTTGCAATTATACTCAGAACTTTCACTTTTATTTTACCTGAAAGTTTTCATCTGACAATGACATTTTTGTTCTAAGATCTTAAAAAATTATTAGCCTGCTATATTTGGTAACTACAGACTTATATATATTAAATGTATTAAGAAGAAAATCTTTCTTAATATTTAGTATCCACTTTTTCCATCTTTGTCTTTTCTGGAATGAGATACTATAAACTAAAGTTGGCTATTAATTTAATTAAAATTATAATATGGCTGAGTTTTTATATTGGATTTGTTGGACATTGAGATCTCAGACATATCTATTTAATTTCATAATAACATTTATAGTTTAGAATTTCCAGAAGTCCTTTAATATAGAAAAGGAAAAAGATCCAAAGTTAATGGAAATATGAGTTCTAACAGAAAAAAGTCATCTGAAAAGGATGGACAGTACAGAGATATGGCACGGCTAAACCCAGCAAACCACATTGGATGGAATAAATTTAACTATAACCTTTACTTAAGTTTATGTAATTTTCCTAGTTGCTGTAATTTATGCTGCCCTTAGTATGGCTCATGTACTCATTTTGATGTTACATAAATTTGTTCTATCATTTATGTAAGAAACTGTGTTGGTCAGGTAAAGAATTGGGCAGATCAGCTTTCTCAGAACCAGGTAGGTTTTTGCAGTCACTCCTGTCAATTTTTAACTAAACCACACCAAAGAACTTTAATTTTCTAGGCTCCCCCCTCCTCAACCAACTGGAAAAACTACAGAAAACTGTTACCTTCTTTTATAATTTTCTAAATATTGATATTTCTTCATTTCCTACATTTATAGAAAGTATAGGATGTGTAGAAGGCAGCAAGGAAGGAAGGCAGCAGGGAAGTTTATTTTTTATTTTATCTTATAGGATAAGATATAAGATATAGGATAAAGATATCTTATCCTATAAGATAAAATGAAAATAAATAGTGTTAGTGCATGAGTAGAAACTACACAGTAGGCAGGAGTAGTGTTGGCTCCGGAACTGAAGGAATTGCTATAACTTAAAGTTCCTTTGAAACCAACAATTATATGGGATGTGCCTTCGTAAAATTGTGAAAGAAAAAGAATTAAGCAATGATAATAGCTAAAATTTCTTGAGTAATTCCTATTCATCAGGTACTTTCTAACAAGTTTCACTGAATCTTTATAATCCTACCTGGAGGGAAGTATTATCATTATTCTGCTTTACAGTTAAAGAAAATGAAGCATAGGAGATAAACTGTTAAAACCACACAGCTAGTAAACAAAGGGGTACTTACATTCACTGAAACAATGTCCAGTTCTTTAATTCATATATGAATGTGTAGTATACACATGTATACACATTTGTATATACATTTATCTGTAAAGATATCATTAAATAATGAAACTAGATCTGATAATGAGAATTTCTTCTTTAAAAAAATGTTTCTTTAGGTAAGGGAACAGGAAGGAAAGGAGCTTTTGCCCTGCAATTCATTGAGTAGCTTCCTAGTCAACAAAGAATATTGGCCAGTGTAACAAAATGGTAATCCTGAAAGAAAAGAAAACAATACTTTGGGGTGTGAAGAAGACAATATTCATAAAAACCTTTCCAGGAAAACTAAGAACAGAATTTGGTTGTTAGTCAATTCATTTGTGCTTCATTGATTGTGATTCAATCCAGCATTAACTGGATTGAACTACTCTTTCTTTACTGATGTCAGTTTATTATTATTGGAGCTGGGTTTTCCCTTTTCATTAGTGCACACTGTAATACATATTCCAAAATGGAATTGTGATATAGGGATGTATTATAAAGTAACATTAGGAGAAGGAGAAATCTAGTAAGGTCATTGAAGATCCAGTCATTAGGAGACATTATTTGGTTCAAAATAAGATGGAGAGAAACAAGATGGTGATCATTTGCAAAGAGCCTACATTCCTTTGCCCTTCTCAAGAGTAGAGATCATTCTCATTACTCTCTGGCTCCTACAGACTATTTGTCTTGTTCAACAGATTGTTTGCTGGAAGATGCTGAGAGAATAGATAACACTCAGAGAAATGGAGTAGGGCTTCTGGAGATAAGAAAAGGTGATTCAATAGGCCCAAGATCTAAGAGGAAATTTTTTATTTTCAAGATGCATACATGCAGGAGTGTTCCAAAAGCTCTACAGACTTCAACAGAAAAGTGATTGCAAGTAAAAGTCTGCCACAACTTCTCAGGAAAACAAAAATGTGTCAGAGACTATAATTGGAAGAATTGACCCTATAGACAGAAGTTGCTCAGGGATCCCTGGGTTATCTATGGTGAATGATCTCTGTATTTGATAGACATGATAGCTAGTGTTTTCTATTAGTTTAAATCCTTAGTATAATTGTGTGTCAAGAGATCTTGTACTGAATTCAAATATTTCTTGGTTTTGGGGAAAGGAAATGACAGAGAGAAACTATTAACACTGGATAGACATAAAATTAATTACTAATAAAGGAATTTATAAAGATTTGATTATAAGGATTATTGTTCACACTAATATTAGTAATTTTTTATCTTTATTAATTGTATTTCCAGCTGTTCAATCTATAGGAGAGGTGACCCTAGATTTCGATAGTCTTTATAGTATCTGGTTTTTGTGTTAAACAAAGATCAAACCTCATTGTCTCTCCTAGTATTTTTTTAGCCTAGTAAGTCATTTCACAAGGCTGAGGATATGGCTCAGTGGTAGAATTCTTGACTGAGACCCTTGATTTGACCTCCAGCACTTAAAAACAAGTCCTGCAGTTCAGTAACTAACAATTTTTTTTCTAGTAAACCTTTTTTTTTTTATTCCTTTGATGGAAAAGCAAGGGTGTAAATCATTATAGATAATATTAAGGAGAAATGCATGCATAGGAGACTACTTGGCAATTCTAAACACATGAGTTATATTCCTATATAAGTTCACATTTAGGTCAGTTGATTGGAACTGGAAATGACTTCATACAAGGATTGTTAGGATTTAGTGCTTTAAAAGCTATGCTGGCCTTTAGTGCTTTAAAAGTTATTCTTGAAGAAAAATAAAAGAGTAATAGTTTTCTCCCAATATGCAAGATTATCCCAATTATGCAAGAATTGATGGATATCATTTCTTGGTTTTAAAGGTTTTTCCATATATTTTCTCTTACTAATAAAGAATATTTGAAAGCTTATTGTGTACCAAATACTTGGTATCCATTATCTCATTTAATACTCACATTAAATGATCAGATTTTACACATAGAAAGACTTAAATGACTAATTTTTTTTTTTTTTTTTTGCTACTCAAATAGAAGGTGGTAGAGCTTGTGTAGTTGAATTTAACATAGCAAAGAGTTGAAGTGACCACTCTGGTTGTGGTTTTATATCACTTAAGTGTTGGAGTAATTCATTATGTATTATTAACAACTACAACAGCCAGTGTTAGACTCTGACACTTATTTTAAATTATGTATTTCATTTCTTCCTTGAGCTTTTGAAACTGTTACTAGTTTTCTATGATAAAAATCTAGTATGCAACTCAAGTTTATAATCAGATATCTAGCCATCTGTTTGGCATTCCCATAGTTCTGAGTTGTTCTAGAATTTCCATGAACCTTTTTTTTTTTTAAAGAAAGCCAAGTCAACTTTCTTTCTTTTTTTTTGTTTTTGTTTTTGTTTTTTATTGGTACCAGGGATTGAACTCCCGACCATGCACTTGCAAAGGTAAGCACTTATTCTGCTGAGCTAAATCCCCAGCCTCATGAACTTTATTCTGTCTTTTAACAAATAAAAGAATTGATATTTTATAAATAATGTTCAAATTCTGATTCACTCAGCCAACATTCATTATCTATTATATGTTAGGCAGAGTGTAAACTCTTATGAACACAAACATGAATAAACAAATTTTATCACCTTGACAATGATAGAAAGCTGACAGAAAATAGAAGAAATGCATATTTAAGTACAATAAAAAGTAAGAGCGCACAAAAGACATGCTGGCTGAACAGAGTTGAGAAGTTCTGTGAAGAACAGAGAAGGGAAAGGGTTTCCTGGGCTGGTTAATCCACAGTACTCCAAATTCTTAATACAAGACCCCAGAGACCTGACAAGTTAAAGAAAAGAGAAGGAAAAGAAGAATCCACAGGGTGAAAACAAAGATGATCTTCTGGTGGCCACACAGAAGACAATATGCCAGGAGAGTTTCTAAATTTATGTTTTCAGTCTACTAGACTGTGACTTCAGGTACAGATATTTACTCTTTTTTCCTTGTAAAATAATAATGGTTCTTAAGAAAAAGAAGAAAAAGGAAGAGGAAGAGGAAGAACAGGAAGAGGAAAAAGGAGAAGAGGAGGATGAAGTGGAGGAGGAGGGGCAAAGAGAGGAGATAAAGAGGAGAAGAGGAGGAGGAGGAGGAAGAAGTGGAACGAGAAGGGGAGGAGAAAAGGGGGAGAAAAGGAAGAGGAAGAAGAAGAGGAAAAGGAAAAAGAAAGAGGAGGAGGAGGAGAGGTGGGGGAGAAGGACCTTTAGGGAAAGAAGTTATTATTTCAGTAGTACTGATACAGTTTAAGAAGAAAACTTTCTCTATCTTTGTTTAAATAATACGACCTACTCAAAGGAACTATTTTTAACATTTTCTATATCTTTCTCAATGCAGCAGCAAGCAGTGTTTCTTCATGTGTTTGTGTCTTGTTCACATCCTGCTTATTGAGTTAGTAATCCAATAACTTTTGTGCTCATTTATTTACTTTTTCTATCTAGTCTTCTTGGTTTGGGGGACTGTCTCTTTTGGAAGAATTAGAGTTGTAAATCACATGGCCTCATCAGTTCTGGTAGAAATGAGTCTTTGACACAGGCTGTCTGACAAAAATGTTCCCCTCAAACAGTAATTAGTACAAGGACCATGAACTACTAGTAGTAACTACTACTTACTATGTAAGTCTGGTCAGTCATCATCTTTTCCATGTGCATGGCCAGCCTTTAAAGTAGAACCAACACACACTCACACCAAAAAAGCAGAATTAATAAATGAATATATATAGACAATGATTTCTGGAAACTTCATTTGATACCCATGGTTCTATGCTAAAAACTGTCAACCCTTGGATTTTTAGATTAAATAAACAAATAAATTATTATTATTTTTTCTTTCTGCTTTAAGGTAGTTTGAATGACTTTCTGTCACGTCCAACCAAGATTCCTGTTTAATTACATTTACCTTTGTATAAGGGCTCACAATTCGGGATACAACATTTACCATTCATATGATCTGCCACCTTCCTACCCTCCTTCCTAACCCTCTGAGATACTCTTTTAGTGCAGTATGGTTGTTAGGAGCACAGGCTTTCAAGTTATCCAAGACTGAGTGCTAATATCAGCTTCACCAAGCACAACTTGCAGGATTTTGATCTAAACTATGACTTCTTTAAATATATTTTCTCTGAGAAGTGGGATCATTATGTTGAGTGTCTTCTAGATTAATTTTGAAGTGATTCATGTAAAATATTAAGCCCAGTTCCCAATAGATTTTAGGGTCAACTTAAATGATTATTCAGATAGTTATTTTGCCATATCTTACACAGGCTATCCTGGACACCAAAAAAATGTGAAAGGAAGACTTGTGCAACAGATATGTTCAAGATACCCCTTTACTTTATTTCTTGAATCATATCAGAGTTAACTTCACACAGAATAGTATTTGCCCCATAGAAATTTCATTACATGCTCTCTTGGACACCCCAGTTATACCCCAGACACATGCAGGTCAGGGATATATGCTGCAATTTCTCTTAGGAATTGAGGTAATCACTAGCTCATCTGGGAAAGTGGTTCAAATAGAATCCTCTTCCAGAAATTTTACCATCATTCCCTTAGCATTGCCTGACCCAAACAGGGGACAAGCCCTAGGTATTCTGCCAAATTGGCTAGAAATACATAGATGTTTGTACTGTGTACACATTCACTGAAAAGAAAATCAAAGACATTTCCTCAAATTAGCATGCAGCTCTAAGGAAGGATGAACTCTGAATTTTTTCTACAGCTTTTGGAGATCTGTGCTTCACTAGACACATGACGAATATGTGAGTGCCCTTCCAAATTCATTGGTGTAATCTTAATTTTAAAGGTGATAGTATTAAGAGAGATGGCTTTTATCAGGTGATTAGCTCATGAAAGTAGAGCCTCCATCTTTCAGATTAGTGCTCTTATAAATACCTAAAGAAGGCGAGCTAGCTCATTGTACCTTGTAGGATATGATGAAAAAGTGCCATCATGAGTAATGAAATGGGCTTTAACTAGATACTGCCCTGCCAGTATCTTAATCTTGTACATTCTAAGACCTCAAAAAATCTTTAGCAATGTTGGGTAGTGGAGATAGGACCTCATTCATTTTGAGAACTATAAAATAAAATAGTTTCAGCAGGCTAGAGAGCATAAGGATATCTTGGCCAGAGTTGTTACTTGAAGTCATACACTAGTATTTTTTTTTCCTTTTTTTATTTAAAGAGAAACAAAAGCATGTAAAGGTTACAGATAATACAGAATTCCAAAAAAAAGATAAACAATAAGAAATCACTAGTTAATAAATTACATATTGTCCTCTTAGAAATAGTTGTTCAAGTTACAAAATTAAAGCATAACAAGTAGATAGTCAAACAATTATGCATGCATGAATCTCTACATGTATTTCTATCCTTTCTGTATTAGAGGGAAAAACAAAACTTAGCAAGACAAAACAAAACAAATTCCTACAAAAACATGAAACCAAAAAGTCGTATAAAACCACAGTACAAGGTGATCTACCATGATTACTGTGTTGTTTCTTCTTATCTTCAATAGAATGTTTGTATCATCAGGCATAATTGAATATAGCAGTATAATTCGGTAAAGCAGTAAATAACAATATTAGTAAAAATCAAACATTGTAGACTGTATAAAACTTCAAAGGCAGGTACTAATCAAACCATAGTGGATATTCTAGTGGATCTTGTCATCTTAAGTGCAGTTGCCTAGACTCTCAGACTTGATACTATCAATCATAACAGCTTTGAATAAAATCTATCAATATAAAACTGTGATCCAACAAACCAGCTTTGATTAAGATCAGTCATGGTAAAACAGTGTAGGTTTTACAGAGCTTTAGATTAAGTTAATAGGAAATTAAGGATGATTACTGTACTATATCTTGTTATTTTTGGGATAACTGTCTGTG
>PVLA01017039.1:0-18707 GCA_004027455.1 Hydrochoerus hydrochaeris
CTAATGATACAGACATTCTATTGAAGATAATAAGAAACAACACAGTAATCATTGTAGATCACCTTGTACTATGGTTTTATACGACTTTTTGGTTTCATGTTTTTATAGGAATTTGTTTTGTTTTGTCTTGCTAAGTTTTGTTTTTCCCTCTAATACAGAAAGGATAGAAATACACGTAGAGATTCATGCATGCGTAGCTGTTTACACTCTCTGTTTGACTATCTACTTTATATGCTTTGGTTTTGTAGCTTGAACAACTATTTCTAGGAGGACAATGTGTAATTTATTAACTAGTGATTTCTTATCTTTTTTTTTGAATTCTGTATTACCTTCACCCTTTACATACTTTTGTTTCTCTTTAAATAAATAAAAAAATTAAAATGGGAAAAAAAAGAAATCCCATGTGTCAAACCCATTGTTAATATTTTGTTATTATAACTACTGACAGAATTTTCTAATACTGTAGATACCAAAGAATTTCAAATAGTTTTTACTTATTTTGACTTATAAATGATACCTATTTATCAACTTGGTTTATAGCGCCTAGCCCAGGAGTAGATAAGTATATCAAGTAAGGTGTGTCACAGTCTTCTACCAGTGGTAGTTAACCTATGATGGTTTTTCTTTTAGGATAAAAGATGTTAATGTATGAGTTATTTTGTTTTTAAACTAAAACCTCAGTATTCAGGTTTAATTGCAGTGTTGGGACAACTGAAATAAAATAAATGGGTTTTAGGTTGCAGTTTGGGCACTTCTCTCTTCACCATTACTGTTCTGCACTCACCTATGGCCTTAGGGAAAAAGAATTTCTACTTTCCACCAAAAGCAAAAAGTCTGTAGCTGCTAGCATACATTTTAGTTGTTCTTCAAAAAAGCCTAATAATGACAAAAGTAGTCGAAAGATAGAGATGTCACCCTAAAAACCTAGATTCAGCAATGCCTAAAGCCAAACAAGGTTTCTCAATTATGCAAACTAAATTATGATACATCCAAAAAGTTCTGTAAATAACAGTGGGTAAAACACAAATAATTCTCTTACGGGTTAAATAAAAAAAGAGTGCCCCATATTAACAAATATAATTAAAGTTACATTTGTCATTCTTCAATTATCTACTCTTTCCTTTCATAATACTCACACTACAATCACACTGAATTGCTATATATTCTTCACATTTTTCCATATAAGTGATTTTTGCCTACTATTCTTTTACACTGATGTCCTCCTCTCTCAATCTTTAATCACATTTTCTCTGAAACAACACAGATTTTATTTGTATATCCTTTAGTAGTTTTGACCTTGTTTTATAAGTATTCACGTGTGTGTCTTATCTACCCAACTGAACTATAATCTCAATTATATCAGAACCCGTGTTTGATTTACATATCCCCTGACAAGCCAGCCTGTCTCCAAAACCCATGTTATTTCTATTAACTCTATCCTACTTCATGACTGTTAACCTCTCAATAGACAGGCACCAATAGCAATATACTTTAATCATCCTGGATACCATCAAAGCCACAATAATACAAGTGAGAAAACTGAATAGTATACAAATTACATTCAGATAGGCAAATACACATACTGTATATAAAACAGGAAAGGTCTTTGTTTTGAGAAGTCTGACTTACAAATGTTCAGGTTCTACAGATTTTTGCTGAGTCACCCAAGTCAAATCTATACTAGAGCTTAGTCCTCTCTGTTACCTCCCAGGCATATCTATAAGAAGGATCTCTACCTCCCCAAACTAATCCACCCACCCATCATTATTTTTCTGGAGATAACCCTAAAGAATCAATCCATTTCCACTCCTAGCAATATCTGAACTCTAAGATACTACCCTCTATCTAGGCCTGAAACATACACAATTAAAGTCTTCAGCTTCCCTAGCTCTTCTATGATCTATTTCTCACTGACTTATTCTTACCACTTTTACTCTGATGCACTGCATTTCATCTTCCTCTTAGTTCTACCTAGCCGGTGGCTTACTTTTATGTACTAGCAGACAAAAACACAAACCTCAGAAAAACTATATGGATAGGAAAAAGTAGTCAATAATAACAGCTACCATTATTATTTAGGCACAGTACAAAGTATTTTATAAAATACATTGAATTCTTATGGCTGTCCTGATACTGTCAGACAAATTTTATAAATGAGAAATCTAATCCTCAAAGAGGTAAAATAACCTGTTGAATATTACTCAGTAAATATTATAGGTGAAATTTAAGTTCAGATCTGCCTACTTTCAAAGCCCACATTTTTTCCTACTCAAACATACTGCCAAAAATTAAGTGTTAACTGTGTTCTCCCAGCTTCCACCCTTGTTTTCTACCTCAGTATTCTATTTTCCATACATCAGCCAGAATGATTGTTTGCTTAGACTCATTCTTTGCTCAAATCTCTCCAATAGTTACTCTTCCCTAACAGCCCTGTGCTTTATCCACAACCTGTCCCTTCCCCAATTATCTCTAGTATCACTGTTCATTTTCTCCACATTTACTTCAACCATATTCAAGTCTGTTCATAGCTCAGGGTCTTTGAATTTACTGTATTATTCTCTGCCTACATTACTTTTTCCTTTTCACTGTGAAATTCTCTCATTTCCTGCAGGTCCCTGCCCAAATGCTACCTCCTCAATGGAATCTTCCTGACAATCTATTTTAAACTGTTATCTCCTAAACTCAGTGCTCCTATACCCCTCTTCTGTTATTTTATTTTTTCTTCTAAATTATTTATTACTACTTGATACATTGTGTTTTTATTTTTTCACTGTTTGTCACCCACTATTAGAACTTAAACTCTATGAAAACAAGGACGCTGTATATTCTGTTCACTGTATCTGGTATACAGTAAGTATTGATAAATATTTATTGAATGAATAAATGGGAAGTTTTATTTTTATAGGTTTTTAAATAAAAATAATCTCAAATATACTTTACAGAAAATAAGACAACTTTCCTTTGCTCCAGTTTAGAACAATTTAGTGAATCTTATCCCCTCAAACACTATCTTTTTTTCTTTTGGTACCGGGGATTGAACATACAACTTTGTGCTTGCCAGGCAGGCACTTACACCTCTGAGCTAAAATCCCAGGCCCCTCAAACATTAGCATTAAAGAATATTTCCTCTATTTGTTCCTAGTTCTGGATATCTGTGTCACCAAGCAAACTGAGCAGATAAGCCAACTTAACCAGACTGTAGTATTATAATCAAATAAAACTTACTGCAAAATCAATCAGACACATAATTAATGATATGCATAACTGTTATTGTGCTGCATGATAACTAGGCATAAATGGTAGACACTTGATGTAAATGACTCTAATTAATATTTCTTTTACGCAGCCAAACCAAACATGTCTACGATCAGCTTCAGGGGGGAAACAGGAAGGAAGGGACCTGACTAAGAGGTAAGTCCTCCTTTATTCTACCCCTTAGAAATTGGGCTAATGGTCTCCTAACCTGGGTTATGTGTCTTCAAAAAAAAGTAACTTCCCTTCTGCAAAAGGAGAGGTTTCCTTTAACCTAAGATTTAGAAATGAAGGTGGGGGCCTGGCCTCTATTTCCAGTCATAAAAGGTGAGAGGAACAAGAAACAATCTCTAGTTTGCATCTCTGGCAAGGAAGATGAGGGCAGCTAAGCTGATGGCGAAACAAAGTAAAGACTGTTATGTCCCCCTAAAAGTCTCATGTACTTATAGGTGGAGTTTTAGAAAGGTGATCAAATCCCAGAGGCACTAGAGTTAAATGTGATCTTAAGAACAGTTGGCTCATTGAGGTCATAACCTAGAAGGGTATTTCTCCCTCCCAATTTCTTTGCTCTCTGCTTCCTGGCTGTGATGATTTAAGCCACTTTCCTCTGCCCAGGCCCTTGCACTACCTGCTGACCTTTCTAGGACTGAAACTTCTGAAACATGAGCTCAAATAAACCTCTTCTCCTTTAAGTTGTGTTGAGCATTGTATCTCGATGATAAGGAAAATGACTAAGACAGAGGTCAAATTTACTAAGGACATACTGTATGCCACACACTCTAATAGATGCCTCACATACTAATAAATGCCTCACCCAAACTCTATTCCCAAGAAAGTAAAAGACTAAGAAGATCAGGAGAGGGAAAGAAGGAAAAGAGGATGAAAAAGGAATTAAGAAGCATTATGTACCTAAACCAAATTCCCACAAGGCATGTAAACATGTGCTAAGCCCATGTATTAATATACTACAATTTTTAAATTTTTTAACTCTAAAATTTTTTTAAAAGACAAAAAAAATGACTAAGCAGACAATGGAATCGAGGATTCCCTATGGACCTAAAATGTTACCTGAGACAGTTATTGAGAATAGGAGAAACCTAGTAATTAATGGTTGTTTCCCGTGCTGCCTACCTTTTTGAAACCCATGGGTGGATAGAGTCCACTTGCCTTCCTATGCATGTATCCAATTCTACCAAGTTTTCACAGTCTGGACTACACTTACCTTATCTCTGAGTCATCATCCCAATTCACTGTACTACTCTCTCTTCTACTATATTTACTTTTGGAATATGCACTTGGGTATAAACCATTCACTGTGTATCATACTTAATCGATTTCTTAGATAAATGTTTATTTCCCCCAATAAGATCACAAGCCCCATAAATTTTACTCCTTAAACTTCTTTAGTAAGCCACATAACGCCCACCACCATTAAATACAAAAGATAGTATATAAGTATTTGGATAAATTCAAGGTATATAAGAATGAGTAGTAGAAAAGAATCACATTTCTCATTCAACAAAGCCTTGTGTTTGCAAACAATTTGGTTTGCAAATGGAACTGTTTGGCAAAATATTGTTTTTGTTTGCAAATTCTGCATTGGGTGAGGAACACAACTGTGGCCATCTTTCCCACACAAATATGGCCATATTTTAAAAAATAATAGAACAAATTAAGTTTGTGAACTGAGGTACCACCGTTACCTGGGGGAAATAACCCCAGAATACACTATTCTTGTTAAATAACCCCCAAATACAGCAACAACTTGAGGCTCAATACCATCTAATTATATAAGACAACATGGAAGCATTCTAAATACACAACAGTTAAGTAAATGGACACAATTCATACTGTGAAGATATTAAAAACATTTTTATAAATAACTAGTAAGGTAAGAAAAATTTCTGTTAAAAGTTTCAAAAGCATGGGGAAAGAGAGAACAATGGCCACACCAGCAAACAAGGCCAGTCTGGGAACCAGTGCCGTGTGTGGGCCACCAGCAGACTGGGAACAGCTAGACCCAAGCCTCTCCCCGTGAGTCAGCGCTATTCATGGATTAGGGGAGAGAGAACAGGCTGCACCAGCTAACAAGCCCAGTCTGCAAATCAGTGCCACACGCAGGCCACCACCAGAGGGGAACCCTTCCAGCATGTGGGCTGGCAAAAAAGAAGTACCAATCTCCCCACTACCCACCCCATAAGAGACCAGCTTATCTGAAGAAACACAGTCTGCGATGATAACTACTGAGGTGAAGTGCAATTGGATACCTGTGACGCTTTGGTGTTTCGCTAACATTGCAGGTCTAGGGCCAGTGATCTGATCATGGTTCAGAGGATATCGGTATGCAGTGTGGCATCTAGCAGGGATCTCCTTCAGAGGGATGTACCACTGTTGACTCCCTATGGTCTTGCCATTGTTTTATTGGGTTAGGTTTTATTCTCTTTTGTTTGATTATGTTAAATCCAATAACAGGAGAAGCTATTTCAAGGATGGCAAGATATATTATGGTAACAACTTTGTATTTACTATTGGCTTATTTTGAAATCCTTTATTGCATTCATTGTTTTGTTGTTATTGTTTCTATTCTATTCAGTTCTGTTTGATTGTTACTATGTCTGAAGTTATCTACAACTATTTTGAAGACATTAAAAGGCATTATGGTAACTATTGTTGATTTCATAATGTTTTGAAGTTCTGTATTTCTTACACTGGTTTGTTTTGATTGCTTTTATTGTTTTATCCTCTTTAAAATAAAAAAATTGAAAAAATAAAAGTTTAAAAAGTAAAATATAAAATTTGACAATTATATCTCAACTACATACAAAACACATCTGCAATAGAAAGATCTAAAAGCACACACACACACATACATACACAAAGGGCCAGGGGTTTAGGTCAGCAGTGTAAGTGCCTGGTTGGCAAATAAGAGGTTGTGAGTTTAATTCCTGATACCAAAAAAAAAAAAAAAATCCAAAAGCAACGAGCCATCCTTCCTGGTTAAGTGGCAGGAGTGAGCCACAGGCGTGCCAGGGACAGAACAAGTCAGCATCTCCTGAGAATCAGCCATGCTAGAACTTGGGGGACCAACCAAGAAAGCAACGAGCCAGCCTTCCTGGTAAGTGGCACAAGCAAGCTGCAGGCACACCAGGGAGAGAATAAGTCAGTGTCTCCTATAAGCCTATCAACAGGCAGGCTGAGTATGAAATGTCCCGTCCCCCCCCATACCCGTTAGATACCCATTGGATAGTTTCGAGGTCAGCCAGAGTTAATAGCAACTAAGGTACATAAGGCAACTAAATGCTGTATTGTTAGGTTGATTTTGCTGACCTTGGGCCAGAGGTCCGAGCATCTCTTGGGAAGATGACAGTATGCAATATAGCAAATACAGGGGATTTCCTTCTATCTTGTCTTTGAAAGCCAGTGTTTTCACTGTTTTGCTTTGTTCTGGTGAATTGTTTTGCTCTATTCAATATTCTGTTTTAATTGGTTTTATAGTGTTCTGCTTTTGGTTTGATTTTGCTACACCTGATTGATTGGACAACTATTGTGAAGACAAGATAAAGTATGGTACCTATTACTGTTATCTCAGTATCCTGCTCTGAAGTTCTGTACCAACTTCACTGCATTGTCTTCATTGGTTTTGTTTTGTTGTGTTTTACTATCTTTAAAATAAAAAAGGATCTAAATTAACTTTTTAAAAAAGGTGGTTTGCAGAATTTCATATTTATATATAGATATAGATAGATAGATAGATAGATAGATAGATATAAGTGTGTATATATATATATATATATATATATATATTGCATACAAACAGTGCCTAACAGTGCCTAATTCTAAGAATTTAATAAATGTAAGCCACTATTATTACAATTAACATGTACCACTTTATAATCAGAAAAATCAAACTATTAAATTACAAGTTCAGGTATTTGTTTAATAACTAAAATATGTGATACTTCAGAAAAAATAAATAACGTGCCTTTTGTTCTGGCAATTTTAACTTATAAAATAATTTGCAATTGTTAGGCATGCTAGTGCATGCCTAAAATCTCAGCATTTGGGAAGCTGAGGCAGGAGAATCACTGAGTTTGAGGCCTGACTGAACTATACAACAAGGTCCTACCTCTTAAAAAAAAAAAAAACAACCCACAAAAAACCCAATAAACAAAAAACTTCACAATTATACAATTTTAAACACATCTAAACTGTGGGAACTGAGTAGCACTAAGAATGTTGCAACACTTCCAGTTACCTAAAGGTTACATTCAGTGTGATGGATGAAGATAGCTAGCTATGGTGATACTATTATATTTAGAAGTTAAATTTGTAAACAGAAAGGCAAGATCAGGGTGTTTCAATGGATATAATTAAGAAGATTTTCTTAGTATCTTACAATATACCAAAACTCTATTTTGCTATACTCTTAGACAAAATAAACCAATGTCACAGGGTAACTTAGCAAAGACATATAGGAAAAGAATGTAAATTCATTATATTTTTCAGCTGCACACTGTTCTAGGTAGAAGTTCTTTTTTAAAAGACACTTATTTTGAGTGAAAAATACACAACTCTAGAATTTAATTCCTCAAAAGTTCTATAAGAGTCTCAGTATTTCAAGCTTATAAATTGAAGGCAAAATCCGCTGCTTTGTACTAGCTTTTAGCTTACCTATAGCAAAGTATAAATTCAAAAATTAAGAGGAGTAAGACTTTCCCTTTTCCCTTCTCCTGTGGTACATGTAATAACAAGATAATATATCTACTAAAAGTAATAAAGAACATGAAAATACTAGAAAATGAACCAGACAGAAAACAAAATTTTAACTTTGAAGAGTTGTCCGTTTCTCTGTACTGTATTGTACAAAACCACTAACACACAAAAAAAGTAACAATTTGTCATGATGAATCTTTTACCTGCATCTTGCTCCATTAGACCATTGCAGTACATAGCATGTTGCTCAATCTTTGTGGGTGGGAAGCCTTGGTCACATAGTGGGCATGACACCTGGTTCCTAGATGAAAAGGTAGAAGTAGGTGTTTCCTTCTCAGCATCTTCCCTGTTACCAACCTGAAGAATACATCAAATGGCAATTGTGTAAGTATGTTTTTGTCCAAAAACCTGCAAGAGACTGTATGCCCCATTTCATTTACTTTCAAAGAGACACTACCAATCAAACTGACAAATTCAGGACACTATTAGTACAGTTAATATTTAGGTATTCAATGCCTGCCAACTATATATATCAAGCACTATGTACATTCTACATATGTAATCCTCACAATCTTATAAAGGTACTGGTACACCCTTTTAATATAGATAAAAAGTATTATCCAAAATAATAAAGTAACTTGCACAAAGTCACAAACAAATAAGTGGCAAACCTGAAATTCAAACCAAGGACTATCTGAATTCAAAACATGAGGACACTGTTCTCTACGACACTACAAGGCATAGTCCTCATTACAAAAGTGCATCACACTTTGGTTTTCAATAGCATCTTAAACATACTTTCTCAATCACATGCACATGCATGCACGCACATGCACACATACACAGCGATCACTGTGACTAAGATATAAAGAGTTCAAAAACAAAAGAGCTCTAAGTCAAAAGGAACACATGCAGGATTTAACTTAAGAAGTTAGATCTGTGCTTAGACCAAGAGAAACATAACACTTCTTGTCTTTTATGATTTACTTTTTAAATTAAAAGCAGAAACTAAGGCCTAAATATTTAAAAACTAAAGAAATGTCATTAGTTAAAACAATGGATTCTATGAAGTCACTCTTAAACTCAGTGTTTTACATAATTTTCCCTACAACTGCTAGTGTCTCTCAGAGGCAGTTGTATTTTACCTGTACGGGTTAGAGCCAAAAACTTTGCAGTGATTAATTCAACAGTATGCATAAACACTGCAGCACTGCTGCCTAATACTTGCTTCAAAGGACAGCAAATCCTATCCAATCAATGTGAAACTGCTCTGCACAGATACTCTTCATTTAAAAAGCAAACAGCACCTAGACTATCATCACACCTTTTTACAGTGGGAGAGAAAATTCTCTCCTGGTACAAGAACAAAACAGGACTAAAACTGCAATGGGTAGATAATTTCTAAGTCAATTGGTTTTTGTTTGTTTTGGTCCATAAGTATAGACCATCCCTAAAACCTATCACTCGTAAGTGTGATGCAGCAGAGAGGCAAACTGGCCACAAATAACAAGTCAAACAGTTTCTACAACTTCCAGAATATATCCTATTTTCAACACATTCACTTTATTTAAAAACTCAGACTCTTAAAAGAGGAAAAATAAGACTGGTTAAGTTCTTATAGCATACCAAGCTCTGCCAATCACTTTCCATATCCTTCCCTCATGATAACAGGACAGAAGTATCACTAGCTTTGGTGTTACAGAAGGGGAAACTGAGGCTTGGGAAAGCAAAATAACCTGCTGATCATAAAGTTAAAAAGTAAACAATCTAGACTCAAACATGGGCTTGTTTCACATCAAAATTTTCAATACTTCCATTCTATTAAGAAAGAAAATCCTCCCTTCCACTTTGTTTCTGAAAGCTGATCTTACAGGTATTGGGAGACTATCTGGCTTTACTCTTCTCTAGGAGGTGAAGAGTTAAGAGGTCTGGAAGTTCTAGGTGCTATTATGCCAAGCTTAGTCACAGAGTTTCTCCCAAAACCAGGTTCTTCTTGTGCATAAACCCTATATGAAAAAAGTTATCTTGTGTATGCAAAGCCATTTAAGCAGAGGGGAGGAAATCAATATATTGTACCCCGAAATCACAAGCAGTCTTGAGTTACTAGAAGTTACTGGTGACTCACTAGTTACTTTTTGTCTTACTTTTCTTGTTGCTGGGACAAAATATTTGATACTCAAAGTTAGAGGAAGAAAGGTTTATTTCAGCTTACAGTTTGTAGAGGTTTCAGTCCATAATCGGCTGATTCCAAGGCAGGGTGGATGGCAGAAGGGCATCGCAAAGGACAAACACTTCATGAGAGGGAGAAGACAACAAAAGCAAGCAAGAGACAAGCAACAAGCTTCTTTCTGTCCCTTACATCTTATAAGGGCAGGCGGCACTGATACCCTCTATCCTAGCACCCTTATTCTGAGCACTGTACCATGAATCAATCTCAGCATCACACACTTTAGAAACAGCCCCATCTATGACTGCATGAGACATCTAAATACAAGCTGTAACACTTGAAATTCTAAGGTTCACTAAGCACAGAGATATAACAAGAATGTCACTGGTGCTCACAGCAGCAATATACTCCTCCGTATTCATCACCAGCTCTATAAAATATAGAATATACCTGTAACTGTTAATATATTCAAGAAGCAGTCTTTGTTACTGCCTTATTGTGAATGAGATCAACCACATTCATAAAGAATTCTGAAAATTCTTATATTAAAAATATTTTCCCCAACACCATTAAAAAGGTCCATTTAAATATTAACTTCTACAGAAGAACCTCAAGACAGAAAATACAAACAAAACACTTTCTACTAGTACAAGTCAGGAATCTGGTCTCTGCAGAGATGCTTTTTCTTTTAAAATACTACACAGTGATTCTTCAAAAGTGGTACTTCGACACTGAATCTCAAATTTCTTAACCACTGAACAGTTTAACCTAAGTGCCACGAGCAGCATGTTTGTTTACATACTAACTATCCTAAGCACCACTCAGGCAGGTGTCATTTCAACCATTTGATTCTTGTTTGTGGGCCATACATTTATATGTCTGCTGATTTGTAGTGTTATCAACTACATTTTGCATACTTTTTAAATTTAGAATGCTATATTTCCTTTGATGTTTGTTTCTAGTGAAATCTAATAATAAGTTCTGGTGATTTTCTTTTATTAATTCATGCTTATTTTATTTGTAAAAAATAACATAATTTTGTTATGGCATCAGGGAATCCTAGTTTGCTGGTTGTAAAAACTCTTATTGCAAGTACATTAGATATAATTTTTATACTTCTCCAGAGGTCAGTGATATTTTTTTACAATACAAAACTGACAAATTTGGGTCATGGAGCCTGAATAGGATGGAAGTGCCAAAAGATCTGCAGGAGAAAAAACTGAAAAAGGGAGAAATGTTAGCACACCAGAGAGAGAAAGTCTGTGTTATGAAATGGGAAAACAAAAAAGATGTCTTCCTTCCTGTGAACTAGTTATAATACAGAACTTGAAAGAAAAAAATGAAACTAAAAGAATTTCAATAGTGGTCAATGATTATAATAATTCCACAGGTGGTATTGATAGAGTTGACTGACAAGCTATTAAACAGTGAAGGAAAATATTATAATAAAATATTTATGTACTTTTTGGACCAAACAATATGGTGTTCACTTGTTATTTATTCAAAACAAGGGGGTTTAAAAGTTATTTACAATTTATATTAGGTATAATAGACCAAATAATTGAAAAATATGGATGGCAAAATGCCAACCAGGACATCCATCATTGACATCACCATTATATTGAGTGATGACATCACCATTATACTTTATTGAAATTATACCACCCACAGAAAAAAAGACCAACACAACAGTGTAAAGTGTGTTGTTCAAAGAAAGACAATGTTGCAAAAAAATTCAGAAACAGAGTAGATACTACTGTGCAGATTATAATGATATGTTGTGTAATGAATGTTTAAAATATACCATACATAGAAAAATTAAATAAATTTGGTAAAATTCTCATTTTTATATTTCCTGTTATCTTACAGAAATTAATGAAAAAATATGTGATTTTTGATCACCTTGTATTTAAGAATTGAACTGGTAAGTGGCTACAGATCAGTCTTTACCTTCCGGCCTCAAAAGAAACCTCATCTTAAGGAACAAACCTAGTGAAAACAATACCATATCTTAAAAATTGCCAAACCTTCTAGCCTGCCTCCAACCAGTTTATATGCTGCTAGACATTTGTTTAGATCTTTCCCCTTACAGTAGTACTCAACACAATTAATTCAAAAACTTACTGATTAAACTCATTGCTTGACTCTGAGTAACTTTTATGAACTCTTCAAAGTTCAGAATCCAGCTAACAATCTAAAAGTCTAACTAAGGGAAATTTTCAGGTATGGTATTGAAAAACACATTTTTTTAAAGAAAAAAACAAATTGATTACTATGGGAAATCAAACCAAGAGGGACTACAGTTCTGCCATGATTAGCCATGACTAGTAAACTAATCTTACTAAATAGCCATAATAATCTTACTAAATAGCCATAAGCAGTAAAATAACTATTTCCACATGCATACTTCTACTTGAGTGCTATTATGTGTTTTATATTTTTGACCTAATTTAATCTTCAAAGCAATCCAGTAAAATAAGTAATTATGCATCCATTTTACATATGAAGAGCTGAAATTCAGAAGAGTTCTTTTGTGATGCTCTAATGCCAAGGAATCTACCTTGACATTTATCAAACCACATTATAATTATCTATTTATGTGTCTCTCTCCTTCCTTTACAGAACCATGTGAGGGCAGGGATTGTGTTATCTTGGCATCCTAAAACAGATAGCACAAAGTATGAAAATTATAAATATCTGCCTAATAAATAGATAAAACATTTACCCAACATTAAAAAGTAGAAGACTGGGATTCAAAGCCATGTCTTTTAATTCCAGTGGGCAAGTACACTGCACTATGCCATGCCATCTCCTAAGAAACAGTATTTTAAGACAAGTGACAATCCTCTGTATTCCAAGGGTAAGGGTATACAGCCTTTATGATACTATTTTCATACACATAAAATACTCATTTCTACCTTTCTAATAAATGGCTTATAAGTAGTAAGTGGTTATTACTCAAGGACTTAAATATACAATACTTCTAACTTAAAGGAAATTTGTAAGAGTACTTAAGAGATATCTACAGTGAACAATGGTGAAAAGAGGACACCTATGTAGAAAATTCCACCTATCTGGTGTGCAGTAGTATAGACATGTACATTATAAATTCTAAATAGGGTTCATGTTCTTTCACTCAACAAAGAATAATATCCTTTGCAATCATGGATGGTAAGAAATCAGCCTGATTAACCAAAGGCTTGTAGGACTTCTTCATACATTAGAATGACTGTGTTAATAATACTCTGTTCTCACAGTTCATTTAGAAGGCTCTGTTCCTTCCCTAGGAAAAGAACCCAAAAGCCATTTTGACATTATCTAGCAGGATCCATCCTCAGTGGCTTTACTGAAGGGAGTGTCATCATCTTTCCTACCAAAACTGGCATCAGGGAATCCTAGTCTGCTGGTTGTGAAGGTCAGGTTCCAGGAAATCAGGGAGTGTGCATGACTGATCAAAGCAGAACTTCAACTCAGTTACCTGCAGTGCAGAGACTAGGAAGGGGACCTAACTTTTACTGCAAAAAATGTTTTCAGAAAACCTAAAGTATAAAAAGGAGTACAAGGTTTAAGTTTAAGGTGCTCAGATAAGATGGTATACACAAATACACCAAAATCTTTTTTCAACAGAAAAATCTGTTTAACTCTTAAACAGTTTCAACTCTATAAAAGAATTTCTGATATTTACATTGTTTTGTTAGCCTAAACATAAAAATACACAGGAATATCTTAATCAGGAACGTGAACTTCTACCAATCAGTTTTATGGCTGCTGCCAGATATGTGGAGTTAGTTACGAAAGGCAACGACGCAAATAGAGATCTGCCTATTTTAACTTGGTTTTGTATTTAACATTTAGAAATCAGAGCTGAAAATTATGTTTATGTTACATAATGATTTTCCCCAAGACTATAAATCTCTCTTATTTATCAGTATTTAATGGAAAATGTCTTAAAAGTGTGGAAACAAACCTATGTTCAACTCTGTTTCTACCATTAGTAGCAGTATGAATTATTACAAACTGCTTCAACATCCTCAGCCTCTGTTTCCCCATCTGTAATAGAAATAATGATGCATCTGAAAGTACTTAAGAAATGGTAAGCAGTGTTAATTCTTAGAAATAGTACTGAACCGACCTTAACTATAAAAATTTCTCCCCAGGTGTCCCCAAAGCTAAAACCCTAAGCCATGTAAATCTTTTTAGCCAAGGTCAACACTGCATCTGAGAAAACAGCCACCAGAAAAAAATGACAGAAAAATTATAATGGAAAATATTCACCTCTTTTTCTCCCATTATTATTTTTACTTCATCCAGAGTCTCCCTGCCACCTGAAGAATCTTCTCTTTCAAGATCAAAAGTTTCAGGGGAACTTAGCTGTGTCTCTGTAATTTCAGAAAATTAAAATATCATTAATTTTCATTTTGGGTTTCCATAATTAAAAAAAAAATCTACTTTCCCCTCTAGTTGAGAGTCTAATAATGCTGCAATTAATAATGCTGCAATGACAATATAAGTCTACTCAGTTTTTTTTTTTTTTGTACTGGAAATTGAACTCAAGGCCTCATGCTTGCCAGGAAGGTGCTGTTCTATTGAGCTACAGAACTGGCGCTGTTTCTTCTTAAAGTACTACAGAGTTCACCACATAATTTTTTGAGTTTTTACAAATATATACCACTTTTACATGATACCATTTATACCATGTCACTACCACCATAGTAACAATAAAGAAGAAATAATTTCCAGCAACCCAGAAGGTTCTTCTTGAACACTTCAGCAGCCAATCATTTGAATCTACTTTATGTTCCTATAGTTTTACCTCTTACTTACTTACTTTTTAAAAATTTATTTATTTATTTATTTATTTATTTTGGAGACATGGTCTCACTTTGTAGTCCAGGCTGGCCTCAAACAACTCACAGCAATCCTTCTGCCTCAGCCTCCCCAGTGCTGGATTAAATGTGTGCACCACCACATTTGGCCAGTTTTGCCTTTTCTATAATCTCATCTCAATGTAATCATACAGTGTATAGTCTTTGGTGTCCAGATTCTTTTGCTTTATGGATGTCATATTATCACACATTATCATATGTCATTCATATTATCACATATTATCAGTGGTTCATTTCTTTTTTTCTAGTACATAGTACTCTATGATACAGATATAACATAATTTTGTTTATCTGGTCACCAGCCAATCTAGTTGGCTTATTTCCATGTTAGTTCTAGTTTCAAAATAGATTAGTTTTGACAGAAAATAAAAACCTGCCAATGCTAATGCTAAGGTTAAAGGGATGTTTTTGGGGAAAACAGAAACTAGGAACAGAAATAGATGTGTATTCTACACAAAGATATACTTTTTTTTTGTTTTAAAGATAGGGTCTGACTGTGTAGCCCAGGCTAGCCTCAAACTTGCAGCAATCCTCCTGCCTCAGTCTTCCAAATGCTAGGATTATAGGTGTAACCATGCCCAGCTTCTTCAGTATATTCTTTAAACAGTATCTACTAATTCCAAATTAATTCAACAAATACTATATTAATTAAACAAGGCCCAAGCATTGTACTAGCTCCTATTAATATGGAGATGTAAAATGGAGGTATCCTGTAGTCTAGGTTAGGGGCCAACAAGTTATATATAGGTCATGGGCCAAATCCAGCGAGCTGTCTGTTTTGTAAATAAGGTTGTACTATATAACAGAGTCACTTTCATTGTTTGTGGCTGCTTTTGCACTAAAATAGCAGAGATGAGTAGTTTCAAGAAACTGTAACCCCAAAAGCCTAAAACATTTATTAGTCTTTTATTTAAAAGTTGGGCGGGGTAAGGTTAGAAAGTAGGGGGAAATAAATAAAAAAAAACTTTTTAAATTTGCTAACTTCTGCTCTAAGGACCTATTCCTTAATATAACAAATGAATAGTAATTATATCTCAATTAACAATAAATCTGGAAAAGAAGTGTTACAAAACTAAATGTTTGTGTCCCTCTCCCAAACTTCATATGTTGAAATTATGTGATGGTATTAGGAAGTGGGCTTTTTAGGAGAAATTTGGTCATAAGGATGGAGACTTCAAGAATGTAATTAGTATCCTTATAAAACAGAGCAAGCAAAACTGTCTTGCCATCTTTCTATCATGTGAGGATCAGAGAAAAGGGGCTATCTATGAACCAGAAAACGGGCTCTCACCAGACAATGAATCTGCCAACGCCTTGATCTTGGATTCCCTAGCCTCCAAAACTGTGAGAAATAAATTTCTGTTGTTTATAAGCCACAATCTATGGTACATTGTTATTGCAGCCAAACTAATACAAGAAATTTATCTGAGAAAGCAAATCCTGTAAGTTCTGCTGTTTGACCCTATATTTACTACAACTTTTATCTGGTACTTTTGTGCTTCATAAAAACAGTGAATGGCCAATATTGGGCAAATAAACTATCAGAAATTTCTAAAGTATCTTCTGAATCATTAAAGAAGTATTAAATAAAATTCTTCTATCATTAACTGTATTTTAATATATCACACTTTTTTTAAATGAGAGAAAGACATTTATTTTAATTTTAATTCCTGCAAGGAAACAGGCTCAGAGTACATAATCTTCAAAATGTCTTTTTAAGTTTTCCTAATATTATCAACAAAAGATATTCAGTTTGTTCAAAATAAGAGCTGTTCCCTACTTGAATTACTGCAATAATAAAACATATTCAGTTAAGTTTTCTGAGAATGGCTGAAGTATACAACTGTAAATACAATTTAACTGGGCATTAGCTCCTGAGAAATAATTCTGGGAGCATGTACAATGTGGGCAGAATATGTCTATAATCCTACTTCTTCAACAAAACAATTAACAATATAAAATACTATTAACTGTAAATATCAGATCTTTGAAACTGTCTGAAATATAAAGTAAAAAGAAACAGACTACCACATTCAATTTGTGCTTCAACTATTTAGAACAATTTTTTTCCAGACAATTTAGGTGCTTCTCAATTATATATTTAAAAAGAAACATGGGCATTTTGCTTGGCAAAAGGAGCATTAATATTTTAGAAACTTTTTGTAGTCTCATGTATAAGTGGCTAATGTCAGCAAACAGTTGAACCCAATTCACAGGCTAATAACAGCAAGTCATGATCATAAAAACTATCCTAACTTCAGTAATCAAGGGATTCTTCTTCCCTTTCTCATTAAGCAGGACATTCAAGATCAATGTATTTGTAGATTCCTTCTACAAGATCTAATGATGTTACATGATATCATCCTAAACTGGTAAACTAGGTATCCTAGAAAGGCAGCCTAGAAAGATAACATAGGTCATCAGTATATGTCTATAATCCTGCTTCTTCAACGAAGTGAGCAGCAATAAAAAATACTATAATGGTAAATATGAAACGCTTGACACTGTCAGAAATATGAGGCAAAAGGAAACACAGAATACTACCCAGACAGTAAGAGGGTAAAGCTTTCTTTCCACAAGACAGCAAAGCATTCTTGAGTGCTCCTGCAAAAACCAGAGCTCTTGGTAGTGAGGTCTGTTGGTGAATATCATTAGGCAGTAATCCAAAAACATTTCAAATGAATTAAGGAACCACTTCAATAAAAACCAACATAATTACATTTTAGACCTTTATGATAGGCTGCCAAATATTTTAAAATATTTACAGGACTTTCCTAGAATACGTATTAACTAAATCTGAGTTTCTGTGGGGGAAAAAAACTGAAATTGAAAGCAAAATAAGAAAACTCTAAGCATCTCTGATTCTGAGAGACTATATGAGACCTGAACAAAAAGCCAGATATGACTTACAGTAACATTTGTATACCACTTGTTATGTAAACATTATTGGGAAGTTCTTCAACTTCACACAAAAGAAGTTTCAGATAAATACAATCAGCACCAGCTTTTAAAATACAAAAAGAATATAAACTAAAACAAATTCCTTAGAAAGCAGTAGTTTGTAACACAAAATAATTCTTCATATTATGCAATAATTCAACTCAAGTTTCCTTTAGTGGGTATCTTAGTTCATTAGAAACTATTTTGTAAAAAAAAATTTTTTTTGCATATTTAAATCTATATACAACTTTGATCGAGTACTTTTTATATCTAAAGCAACGTATACATCTTTTAATCTCTACAATTAATGAAAAAAAATTGAAGAAATTAAAACAAGTATCTCTAAGATTAAAAATAAATCACAGAGTCAGGCATGGTGGCACATGCCTGTAATCCCAGCACTCAGGAGACTGAGGCAGGAGGACCACTGCAAGTTTGAGACCAGCCTGGGCTACAAAGTGAATTCAAGGTCAGCCTGAACTGCAGAGTGAGACCCTGTCTCAAAAAAGACAAAATAAATAAATCACAGAACTGTGTACAAAATTCAATTTCTGGAATGTCTATACATAAAAACACAACAAATGGGAGTATCAAAACTAATTAGGAGCTGGGCATGGTGGCTTATGCCATAATTCCAGCACTCAGCAGGAGGACTGTTACAAATTCGAGGCCAGCTTAGGATACATAGTGAGTTCAAGGCCATGGACTAGGTGGTGAGACCTTATCCAAAAAAAAAAAAAAAATCAAAT
>PVLA01017040.1:0-18698 GCA_004027455.1 Hydrochoerus hydrochaeris
TTAACAATTCAAATACTTATGGTGGATTGCTAACATATAAAGTAAGCAATTATAATCACTATAAATGACTTTACAACTCAAGAGGGACAGACTATTTGCATTAAATTTGCCAATTTTATTCACTATGTGGCTGATGAATGGATAGAAGAAAATATGATCTTGTTTTATTCTTTCACAGACCATGAAATGATTGAATAGTCATTGTTCTCTAAAATTAGATGCAAAAACATTTAGGGAATCCTTTGGCTGACATTTTTTAGGACTTGAAAGACTTTTAAAAGCCCAATTTTCGCTCAAAGAAAAGGTACATTCTTCTACTGTGCTATCCCTACATCCAACTAGGAGGCTCCTAGATCACCCGTTCATTACTTGTTGAAATATGAGATGTGCCTGTGTCTGTGTCTTTCTCCAGATTGGGTATATATCCATCTGTCCCTTTCCCTACCTCTTTCTCTCTTTACTACCCATTCTATGTCTTACATTTGCATAGACAGATGATACAAACACACACACACACACACACACATGCAACTGAAAGAGTCAAAATTAACAGAAAAGAAAATAAAGCATATTTCATTAGTCTTTACATTTTCCTGCATTACATTGTATTAAAATACATTTTTCTTTGAGGTTACTTGAAAATTTAACTCACAAATCTAAAATAGTTCAAATTTGTGCATCTGTTTAAAATTAAGATTTTCAATGACTCTCTCAAAATGATGAGATAAGTTTTTGACAATCTTCATATCAAGTCTTTAAAAAAAACACAGAAAAGTCACATAGATCAGACAAAAAATTTCCTGGTCAGAAGTTGTAGAAGTCACTGTCAAAACCTGTATGTGCTTCTTTACAAGAAGAATTTATCTATATATGGAGAAAGCAGTTTTGACAACCTACTAGTGTCACTATATTTTATAACATATTTATTTCTTTTTGAAAACACATTTTGTAAACAACTGAAGTTTTCAAAATCACGAAATTTTCACATGCATAGCACTTTGAATTGATGCTGATAAACAATGCTGAACAGAATCCTTCATACATGAAATAAGATAATATTCCATCAACTTCACATTACTCTTACATGTGGAACTCTTTAGAAGCATTGCCCTGTGTTCATGAAATTTCCAGTCAAAACATCTTTTCTGGAACTGTATTTGGGTGTGGGGAAATATGCTGGGAAGGCCAGATGGCTCTATTCAATCGAGGTAAAACTTAACCCCATTGCTGCCTCTGACGTGCTCTTGGTTCCAGGTCATACTGGTACCTGGCCATCGTGGTGTTTGGAGTCCACATTATTGAGTCCAGCAGCCCCACTCAGGCAACTGCTCAGCCACTCACAGTCCATGATTGTCCTTAATGACTCAGCTGTTAGGAACAGGCCACACCCAGACTCCCAGCCATGACTGCAGCTCTCTGGTCACTCTTTCAGTGCCTTCCACATTCTGTTACTCTCAGGACCAGGGAACTCCACCCAGAGCTCTCACCCATTCTACCAGAACCTTGGACTGGAGTGGGTTAACGGTGCTACCTTGAGGGGAGATTCAGTGACTGCCTCACTAAAGCAGATCTTGGCAGGCTCCAGTAAATGTGGTCAGTGTGCCCCTAAAATAGAGGTGTACAGTGGGTAAATAGGACAAGTAGTGAAGCTCCCTCCAATTAACTGTAAGACCTTGGTGAGTCTGACAAGACTGTGGGTGATTCCTTCCTGAACACAGAAAACATCAGGCAGAGTGAAAAATGAGCCAGTAAGGACTCCCCCAACATGGAGAAAATCCAAAGGGCTTACGAGAGACACTTGTGCACAATAGGGATACAGTAGGGCCTCAACCAACAAAAAATATTTAGGACAGGGAGATTTGGAGACCTGGAATAACCTGAAGATAAAGTAATAGCAGGAACTAAAAGTTGAACTCCATCAATACTACTAGGCTTGACAGCCCAGGAAGAATGTAGAACTCATCCAACAGGCCCTGCAGTGGGAAGTCAGGTGATTGGCCCACCTATTCATTGTGGGACCCAGAAATTGAACAAGCATCAACCTTATATTAGGACCCAAAGATACATACTACCAACAGTTGACACTAATGGGATTGAAGGATCAAATATTAACTCAAAAGGGGAAAATGGCAAAAGGAAAAAGCAAAATGCAATCACAAAAATCTAGTCCAGCAGGAGCAAGTACAGGAGACATAAAAATAGCGAACTTCAAAAGTAACATACCAGAACCTCTGAAGATTGAACAAGTGAAATAAAAACACAAGTCCATGAGGCTATAGAGGAAAATAAATTAGAAAGTACGCTCCCATGTGAAGATAGAAATAACACCGTTAGTATAGGAGTTGCTGAGTGAAGCTAACGAAGAAGTAGAGAAAAAAGTAAAGGAGCATGGGAAACTGATTGAAACCTTGAATGAACAATATAGAAAACAGGCAGAATTCATGAAATAAACTCAAAGAGACATCCAAGATACCAAAAATTCTATTCAAACCTTGCAAAACCAGTTAAATGAAGCTGAGGATAGGATTTTGAACCTTGAGGACAGGATCACAATTAGTGAACATGAAAGAATAGAACTTTTAAAAATAACAAAACAGCATGAAGTGACAATCCAGCAGCTTCAAGATGATGCCAAGAGAAAAAATATATTAATAGGCAACAGTGAAGAGGCAGGAGTAAATGCAAATGACATAACCAAAATATTCACAGAAGTAATAGAATAAAATTTCCCAAACATGTGTAAAAATCTAATATACAGTGAAATGAGACATATACAATACCAAATAGTCACAACCAACATAAATCTATACCCAGGCTTATAATAATTAAGGTATCAGACATATAGCATAAAAACAGAATACTAAAAGCTGTTAGAGAAAAAACACAGCTTACCTATCAAGGAGGGCCCATTAGAATCACAGCAGACTATTCAGCACAAACCCTTAAGACAAGATGAGATTGGAGTGAGGAATTTCAAGATGTGAAGGAAAACAACACTCAACACAGACTTAGGTACCAAGCAGAACATTCATTCAAATTTAATGGAGAAAAAAGGTACTTACATGACAAAGAAAAACTGAAGAAATTCATGTCCACTAAGACAACCCTAGAAAGAGTATCAAAAGACAGAGATAGAGATAAAAATGACCACAATCCCCAGAACAACAAGAGAAAGAAACCACCAGGTAGGACAAGCAATTACATAAATGGGAAAAGCAGAAAGCAAACAATTGGGACATAATGTGGCAAAGTCGAGCCAGTACATATCAGTGATATCAATAAACATAAATTGCTTCCTTTGACCTATCAAAAGAAATAGGTTGACAGAATGGATCAAGAAACATAATCCCACAAAATGCTGTATACAAGAAACTTATCTGACAAAAAGGAAACTCATACATTAAAAGTCAAAAGATGGAAAACAGTATTCCATGCAACAGGAACCCAGAAAAAAAGAAGGGGTAACTGTTCTATTTGCCGACAACAGGAACTTCAAACCTAAAATGATTAAAAGAGATAAAGATGGTCACTACATACTCATTAGTGGAAAAACTACTATATATATATATATATATATATATATACCAAATATAGGGGCACCCAACTATAAAACACAGATACTACTGGACATAAAAAACTAAATAAAAAAGAACACAACTATAAATTATAACAGGGCACCTTAACAGCCCATTGTCACAATGAAATAGTTCAACTAGAAAAACTTTAGCAAAGAAATAATAGAATTGAATCATACCTGTGAGCAATTGGTTTCAGTATATCTTTACAGAGTTTTCCACCCAACCATATTAGGATACACATTCTTCTCATCCACACTTTGGACACTCCAATATAGACCATATATTATCCCATAAAGCATTCTAAAGTAAATGCAAAGGTATTCAAATTATTCCATGCTACTATCTGAACATAGCACACTGAAATTGGAAATTAATGGCAAAAAATTGCAAAACCTGCATAAATATATGGAAATTAAGTAACAGCCTTTTGAATGACCAGTGGGCACAGAAGAAATAAAGCAAAATCTACAATTCAGTGAAACTGCAGAAACAACATACCGTAATCTGTGAGATGCCAAGAAAGCAGACTAAAGAAGGAAACATATAGCAATAAATTGTCATCTCAAGAAAACAGAATGAGTACAAATAAACAACCTAATGCTTCATCTCAAGCTTCTGGAAGAAAAAGAGCAAGTTAAAACCAAAGTTCATAGAAGAGAGGAAATTATAAAGATTAGAGCAGAAATCAATGCAATTGAAACTAAAAATAATGCAAAGAATTAATGAATAAAAAGCTGGTTTTTTGAGGAAGTAAACAAAATTTAAAAACCTCTAGCTAACATCATGAAGAAAAAGAAAGAAAAAAACCAAAATATATGCAATAAGGTCTGAAAAGAGGGAAATTACTATAGATCCCATGGAAATTCAAAAGATAATGTATACCTACTTTGAAAATATCTACTCATAGAGAGTGGAAAACACAGAGGAAATGGACAGATTTCTAGGAACATAGGAACTGCCAAATCTCAACGAAGAAGACACAGCAATTTTGAATAACCCAATATCAGCTACTGAAATTGAAACTTACCAACAAAGAAAAGCCCAGGTCCTGATGGATTCACGGTGGAATTAAAAAATAAATTTAGAGAAGATTTCATGACAATAGTCCTTGAGCTCTTCAATGAAATTGAAATGCAAGCAATCCTCCCTAAATCATTCCTGGAGGCAAGCATCACTCTTGAAGCAAAACGGAGAAAGACCCAACCAAACAGGAAAACTATAGGCCAGTCTGACTAATGAACACTGATGACAAGATTCTCAATAAAATACTGTCAAATAGAATGTAGGAAATCACCAAGAAGATTATACATCACGACAAGATGCACAGGAAACTTATCAAATAATCGACAACTGGGATATGCCCAGGAAACTTATCAAAGAATTGACAACTGGGATATCGTATCAAGTGGGATTCATTCCAGGAATACAGGGATGGTTCAACATATGCAAATCAATAAATATAAAACACCACATCAACAGAGCTAAAAGCAAAAACCACATGGACATCTCAATAGATGCAGAAAAAGCTTTTGATAAAGTCCAACACATGTTCATGATAAACACCCTTCAGAAACTCAGAATACATGGTGTCTACCTCCATCTTATAAAGGCCATCTATGACAAAACAACAGCCAACATTATATTAAGGACAAAAACAGAAAGCTTTCGATTTAAAATCAGGAACAAGACAAGAATATCCACTATCACCACTCCTATTCAATACAGTTCTGGAAACACTAGTGAAGGCAATCAAAGAAAAGAGAGAAATAAAAGGAACAAAGATAGGAAAGGAAGAAATTAAATTATCATTATTTGCAGATGACATGATACTCTATATAGAAGACACAAAAACTCCCTTAAAAGATGACTAGAGGTAATAAACAAATTCAGCAGTGTAGCAAAAAGGAAATACTTCGGTATCAGCCTAAGAATGTAAAAAAAAAAACCTATATGCTGAAAATTATGCTATGGTAAAAACAAATTGAAGAAGATACTGGAAAAGGGAAGGATATTCATTGCTTTTGTCTAGGAAATACCGACATTATGAAAATGGCTATGGTCCCAAAACTGATTTACAAATTTAATGCAATCCCAATCAAAATACCATTAGCATACATCACAGATCTAGAGAAAACACTCCTAAAGCACATTTGGAAACAGAGGAAAACTAGAATAGCAAAGGCATTTCTGGGCAACAAAATCAAGAAAGGAGGCATCTCAATTCCTGACTTGAAAATATACTACAAAGCCATAGTGGTAAAATCATCATGGAACTGGCAAAAATAGACCTGAGAATCAATGGAACAGATTAGAAGATGCAAGCACAAGTACAAAGACTCTCAGCCACCTGATATTTGACAAAGGTGCTAAACATGTTCACCTGAAGAAGGAAAGCCTCTTTAATAAATGGTCTTGGAAAAATTGGCTCTCCACATGCTGAAGATCAAAATTAGAACCATGCCTATCACCATGCACACAACTAAAGTCTAAATGGATAAAAGACATAAATATTAAAAAGAAACACTAAATCTACTGGAATGCAAGGTAGGTAGAAGTCTTGGAGGCACAGAGGTTGACAGAGAATTCATGAACAAAACACAAACTGCACAGGAAACTTATCAAAGAATCAACAACTGGGATATCATATTATTGAAAAATTTCTTCACTTCAAAAGAAATCACCAACAGAGTGAAAAGAAAACCCACTGATTGAGAAAGAATTATAGCCAGAAACCCCTCAGACTAAGGACTTATATCCAGACCATATAAAGAATGGAAAAATATCAAGCCCCCCACATTCAAAGACCTTCTCCAAAAATGGGATTTGGAGATGAACACACAGTTCTCAGATGATGATACACAAATGGCAAATAAATATGTGAAGAAATATGTACCCTCACTGGTCATCTGAGAAATGCAAGTTAAAACAGCACTGAGACTTCATCTCATCCCACAAAGAATAGCTGATATCAAGAAATCAACTGATAGCAGAAGTTGGCAAGGCTGCATGGATAAAGGAATATGGCTCCGCTGTTGGTGGGAGTGTAAACTGGTGCACCCACTATGGAACTCACTATTGAGATTTCTCAGAAGACTGGGATAGAATGTTCCATTCCATCTAGCTATTCCCCTCCTGGGTATTTTCTGAGAAACACTGAAAAGGCATGTCACAGTTATATATGTGCACCCATGTCCATAGCAGCACAACTGGTAACACATAAATATTAAAATAACCAAAATGCCCATCAACTTCAGCTTTTATGAAAAAGATGCAGTATTTTTATACAATGGAATATTACTGCTATAAAAAAGATGATCTTGAGGATTTCACATGAAATTGAGGCAAATTGAGCCTATTCTCATCAGTGAAATAAATAAGAATCATATTTATAAATATCACATTGTGTCTCTAGTGTAAAGAATAATAACAACTGTAGGAGTTATAAAACCCAAAATTTGCAATTGCTATTGTCAAAAGGAGAGAAAAACAAAGTGCTCTAAAGAATATAAATGCATGTGTGTTTAAGAGTGTAGGACTGATAACCATATTATTCCAACTTTTTGTTGGATCTTTGAGCAGAACTGTTTGCAGTCTCACCGATTGAATGTCCATTTTGTGTGCTTTAATTTTATAACTTGAACAACTATTTTTAAGATGACAGCTTGTAATTTGTTAACTAGTGATTTATTTGTGTTTATTTTATTTTATTTTTTTCTCTTTAAATAGAATACAAAAAGAAGACCAGGATAAAAAAAGAACTGTCCTAAAACTTTCAGTAACATTGCCTTGTATGTGTGTCATATCTAAACTTGGGAGATTCCTGGAAACATTTTCTAGTAATGATATCTTAGGGAAACCTGAAATAAGACTCAAGCAAATCCTGAATATGAACTTTAAAGTTTTGGAAATTAGAAACCAGGTGGCCCCTGTCTGCACAATGCAAAATGCACCTCACCTTCTCAGTCTATGGACCATGGCATAGTTCATGTAAGGTTCATGGTCTGTGCTTTCTCCATTTCCAAATCATGTATCTGGACCACAGCATTGGGGATTTTGTCTAAGATAACCCGAATTTCATGACAGTTCTTGCCATTTTCTGTGCACCTGAGTACACTCCAATCTTTCTAGTGTGGAACTTAGTTGAGGTTTTCACCTTTATACTGGCATTTGCAAAGAATTAAAGGCTGTACTTTTACTGGGGGTCTCAGAAGCAAGGTCATTTCAGTGTACATAAATTAAACAAATAGATTTGGACAGGTGTCCAGAAGGTGACAAGGAACACCCCAACAAGGATCTGGAAACCCAAACCTGTCAGCATAGAAACATTCCTTAATCTTTCTCAGCTAAGCTACCTATTCACAGTGATTTCTGTTTTTATGTTTCTTGTAGTCAGGGGTTATACCAAGAACAATTAGTGTTAGGAGTCAGAGTTTATAGTATTATTTTTATGATGGTCACCCAGAATAAACACAAGAAAATGTAGGAAATCTATCTATAACACTAAAACCATAGAATATTTAAGCAATGGGCTGAATGTCACAGCAATGTCCTACATCAGTCCAGATGAAGACACACAGCTCCTAACAGTGCCTCCCACGAGTCTAACTGGAAGTCTAGAGCACAGGAGAAGGACTCACTCTAGTCTTTTTTATGGATCTGTGCTGGAAATCCCTAAAGGTCAATGGTGGAAGCCAGAAAGTCTATGCCAGCTCGGTGAAGGAGCTGTGCTGACAGGCTGAGGATTTTATACTGGAGCCAAGAGTCACACTCACAACAAAGACCACAGCTGTCCTTCAAAGCACCACAGCCACCCTCAGTGACATGGATGTCCCGAGCTCCTCCAATGACAAGCACAGTGTAGTACATGCAAGGAAGCCAGAGTGTCAAGTTTATCCTGAAGACCAACTGGCACAAGTCTTTTTCTCTGGAGCTAGGAAGCAACGTTTGATGTGAGGATCAGAACATTTTTAGGAGAACCAACATCTCAAACAACAACATGTAGGAGAACCCACAATGCTTCAATGCACTAAAGCATTGAAGCATTAACGTATGTTTTTTTTTAACATCTCTATTTATGCTAGCAAACTTTTTCAGGTGAAACATCTATACTTAGTGCTGTGCTGATGTAATCCAGCTGGTGTTAAGTTGACCACCATTTTTTAATCCAAAGCAATGTTAATCACATTTTTAATTTTACATTGCTGACACATCTTACTGTTAAAGTTTGCAATACCCACAACTTAACTTTAGATGATGCTGTTAGTGTTATTTTAGCATAATAAAAATGTAAGCTAAAAATGGTGTACAGCCTTATAATCACATTTCACTGGGTGGCAGAAGTGAGAGAATCAGGAACTCGAATTTGCCTGAGCAGCTTAACACCTCAGTGAAACAGAATCAAGATTAAAAAAAAATTAGAATGTGTTTCAATCTCCTGCACCCAAACAAATAAAACTGTGATATAATTTTCATGAAATGTACAGCTTTTTTAATATTATGAACTTTTAATGAAATGTTTCATTAATGTGATTAAAATTAAATATTACCCATATTGGACTGAAAATGTATAGACTCTAAATAAGTCTAAACACCCTTAAGGCAGGTAAAACTGACCCTTATTGAACTTTCTCATAAACCATGCCCAGAATTATAGCAAACCAATCAGTGGACAAAAGTAAGAAACACACATCCTTGATTCCATCATCACACTCTTATTCCAAGCATCACACACTAAAGATCCACCCACCTCTAAAGAACCACAACTATGCACACATGGACTTTTATTGGGACACCTAGACACAAGCCATAACAATTATAATTTCTACTAAAGCACATGGGATGTTCTATTCCTTATTCAAGCAGTGTAAATTCTGCACACTGCACTCTCCTTACTTGGGGACAAGAAGGGCTGAGGAACCTGCAGCTCTCTTCCAGAGATGCCCCCGATCTCCATACTTGAGTTCCTAGTAGACCCAACAGATATCAAGGATGTATTTAGAAGTGGAAAATAGCATCAAGGTGTGCTGTAAAGAAGGGATCTGGTGACTTTGAACTCAGGAGAGGCTTGGGGGTCACATTTTTCAAATAGATACATGACCTTCTCTTGTATCAGTAAAAATATACACAAAAGTCACTGGTCCAAGTCATGAACACCACATAGAACTTTGAGGAGGGAGAGCAGTCACCTCAGCAGAGTCACCCCAGACTTTCCATGCTGAACAGCACAACGGAATCCATAGTCCTTATAAGTTTTTCTTGCTCTATTAGCCAGTCACATGCAGAGGTAAAAGGACAATTCTGAGAACACAAAGGGTCAGGCAGGAACACAGAGAATGGAAACTACCTAATCAAAGTATAAAACATTTCATAGTTGACAAGCTATATATAAATTTAAATAGTTAAATGTTAGCATGATTTGAGTCTAGATGCCACTCAAACCTTTTACACATTTTAGATGGGGCTTTTTGGAAGCAGATGAATCTATAGTGAGTGACTGCCTGGTAGTGTAATGCTGGGATTAGAGTATTTAGGATTGGGGGGGTGAGTGCTAGAAAAATCCACCAAATTAATTGGCATCAGCCTAAACCCAGCAGTCTGGATGAGATGAAAGTGGTAAAATGTCTTTTTTTCTCACTTTTCATGATCTCACATTGCTTTTGCTGTCTTCTGCTATCATGAACTTTTCCCCCTCTGCCATGTGCAACTCTGCTTTGCAGCCAGCTGATTAGGGATTTCAACCTCTACAAAGTGTGAGATAAATAAACCTTTTCTTCCATAATTTTGGCTGCCACATATTTTGTGTCATCAATGAGAAAAATAACCAAGACAAGGAAACAGCAAATGGACAAAAATAATCTAGAACATAGTTGTCTTGCTTACTTTTCTCTCTTTGCTGGGACAAATCCACCAGACACCCAAAATGAAGAAAGTGTTAGCTTTAGCTCATTTTTTTGGAGATTTCAGTCCATAATCAGGTGTTTCAAAGGCAGGATGGCATGCCACTATGGCAACTCATTAAGGTAGGAGCCAGAGCAAAAGGGAGAAGCAAGCCTCTTCTCCTTCCTTATATTGTGTATGGTTCCCCCCAAAGCTCTGGTTTGGGTGTAGCACTCACAAAAGCTTTGTGCTCAGTCTTGAACAGATTGAGGATATTTACGAAGTAAGGATCTTGGATAGCTGCTGAGTCTCTTAGTTAAACTTCTAAGTTTTTCAAGTTGACACAATGTATCAACCATAAAAATAGTAAAACCAGTGTAATTAAACGCAGATTACTCTGGTTCAAATTTAGACTCTACAAATATTTAAGTTCTTCACAAACATTTCTATGTTTTCATTCTCCTGGAGTTGTAAAGAATAACAGTGATTGAGATTTGTAATTGGGTTATGAGTATACAGTGACCAACAGAATCAGCATCCCCAATTTGGACTTCTACCATGTTGAACTACCACCATAATATCTTGTAATTTATTCAAGCATAAAACTCTTTCAGGAATGTAAATAGTAAGCAAATAAAATGATGGAATAACCTCCAAAACATTCATGGGAATACACTTCCTTTTCCAGATTGTCTCTGTGGTATGTTACACTGGCTCTGTCAAAAATCAGCTTTTATGCTTAATTTTAATGAATGCAGGTCAAGATCCACAGATTTTACCCTTAAGTATCATAATATTGTGAATGATTTGGTCATTCAATACAGAGGAATCCCAAAGACCATGGAAACTACTGGTTTGGGAGATTTATACCTTCATTTTTACACAAAGTTATTTTCTCTATTCACAGTGTGAACAATGGTGTTCAATTCTGAAGCATCTGTCACTTGAGATTCTTTAAGTCCATCACAAGAAGGACCAGGACCACGAGGTGAGCTTAGTTTGAAGGCAAATTTCCCAGATACATGAGGATCTCAAAAGACCTTTCCTGGGTCCTACACCTGGTCCTGAGTCTTGGTCTTCTGGTGAGTTGAACAAACAAATGCAAATTTATAAACAGAAAAATGAAAGAATACTTGGAGTACTGCTCTTGTCCATCTTAGAACAGTCATTTATATTCAGTAATCATAGCCTTTGTTTTCCTCACTCATTTGCATGCATGAAGCCCATAGTCATGACCAGTTTCTCCTTGACTTTCATCTTGTTCGGTCATAGCATGGCCAATGCACTGATAATGCCCACATCTCCCATAGATTTTCATACAAACCAGAGATTCTTACAGCATTCTCATCCTAGTTGATATTTTTCCATGTTTCTATTTCCTGTCTGCCATCATTAGTTATTGTTTGCCTTTGTTTGTGAAAATCACAGCTACTGTTCACTGTTTCTGTCTTAGTGAATGGATATTTCTAGCCTGTGAGCCTTTTTGTATTCATGAGCCTTGATCATGCTGTGCCCAGAATCTGCTATTTGAGCTGTAAGAGGAGCAGAGTTACCGATCTCAATTCCAAAATACAAATTCATTTCACCATTACTTTCACTGTGTTAAACCATTGCTGGATTCAATCAACTAAATTCCCATAAAATCCAGAGGTTTCAAACTCAGTTGTGCACCCTGTTCTGGAAGTCTTTTCTGATTTCAAGAATTGAAAATTCCCATTCAGCCTATCACTTCCCTGCAAAGGCTAGGGATTTTTCATCCATACTTTCCAAATCACTCCTGTGTTCTCCACCCAGCCTTTAGAAATACTCAGCCTGATGGAAGTTTCATACTTCAATATCTCAGTGTGAGAATCTAATAGATTTCATTTTTGAATCATAACTGCACTTAAAACTCTGAATAAAATTACCCTGTATATGTGTCATCTCTCAATCTAGGAAATTATTGAGGCCATTTAAGAGTATTCATATCACAGGGAAACCTGAAGCAATACTCAAACAAATCCTGAATATGAACTTTAAATTTTTGGAAATAAATAATAGGTGGCCATTTGGGAGATGATCTCCATAATGCAATCTGCACCTCACATGCTCAATCTGAGGATCCTGGCATGGTTCATGTATGGATACCCCTTAGTGTCAAAGCTTTCTTGGTTTTTAATTCATGTATCTTGATTACAATGTTGGGGTATTGGGCCTAAGATTTCCTGAATTCCATGAAAATTCTTTCCAATTTCTGTTTACCTGAGTACCCTCCAATATTTCTAATGTGAACTTTGATTGAAGTTTGTCATCTTTATTCTGGGGTGTTCTAGTGAGTAAGGGCTGTACATTTTATGGGAATCCCAGCAGTAAAGTCTTTTGGGGGTCCCTAAAGAAGATAAATGGAATGGCAGAGGTGCATAGGTGGTCACAAAGAACACCCAACCAATGAACAGCGAACTCAGGCCTGTCAAGATGCACCCATTTCTTCATCTTTCACAACTAAGCTACACATTCACAGTGATTTTGCTTTTTATGTTTATTGCACTTGTAACTTTACATTGCTGACTCATCTTCAGGTTAAACTTTGCAATGTGGTCAGCTTAACCTTAGGGGACCCTGAGTTAGTGTTATGTTAGCATAAAAAAAGGAAGTTTAGGCCCAGAAATTTATCCGTGACTGAAGGGCTTGCCTGGTAAACATGAGGTCATGAGGTTGATCCCAGGTACAAAAGAAAATACAACCCTGAAATGTTGGTTAGGTTTATAATCCCAGGGCAATGGGAGGTAGAAGTGAGAGAATCACAAGCTTAAATCCAGCCTGGGCATCTTAACAACTTAAAGAAACTGAATCAAGATTTTTAAAAATGGGAAGATCAGTCTCCTGCTCTCAAAAAAAAAAAAATAACTGTGATACAAATTCATGAAATATACAACTTTATTTCATGTTACAAACTTTTAATGAAGTATCTCACAAATGTTAGTAAAATTAAATAATACCTAAAATGGATTAAAGTATATAGACTCTAAGAAAGGTAATGCACACTTAAGACATTTACAACTGACACCCTTAGTATGCCTGCCCATTATCCATGCCCATAATTATGCCAAACCAATCAGTGGACAAAACTAGGAATCACATAACCTTGGTTCCATCATGACGCATTTAATCTGAGCAACAGAACTCAAGAACTACCCACGTCTGAAGAGCCCCAGCTATGAACACATGGGGTTTTGGAGGGTCATCTAGTCACAAGGCATAACAATGGTGATATCTACTATGGAACATGACATGTTCTATTCCTTATTCAGGCAGTATAGGTTCTGCACACTGCAGTCTCCTCACATGAGAACAAAAACGGCTGAGAAACCTACAGCTTTCTTCTAGAGATGATCCTGGCCTCCAGATGAGGTCTGTAAGAGACTCAACAGACATGAGGGATGCATTTGGGAGTGGGAAAGGACATCAAGTTGTGCAGAGAAGGAGGGACCTGGTGGCTTTGGACTCAGGAGAGGGTTTAGGGTTCAGATTGTTCCAATAGATGCATGACCTAATATTGTATCAGTAAAAAGTAAACAATCTAAAATCACTGGTAAATGTCAGGAACACCAAATAGAACATTGAGGAGTGAGAGCAGCCACCTCAGTAGGCTCACCCCAGGTTTTCCATGCTGAACAGCACAAAGGAATCCATAGTCCTTGTTAAGCTTTACTTCCTCTCTTCTCAAGTCACACATAGAGGGAATAGCACAATTCTGAAAACATAAAGGGTCATGCAGGACCACAGAGGAGACAGTGGAATGGAACACATGGCACTGGTGTGGTGTTCAGGGGTATTTAAATTAAACTGCTGCTATGGAAAACTACAGTGTCATTTATCTCAAATTAAAACATGTTAATGGAGATTGATCAAGCAATCAAGGCCCCTGGCATACATCTTAAGGAATGAAAATTGGGATCCCAAAGAGATATTTTTATTGTAATGTCATTATAGGATAATTCGCAAAAACAAACACAAAGCAACCATTTAAGTATTCACTGAAGTACAGGTGATAAGGAAAAGGTGTTCTAATGTGTAAATGATTAATATCCAACCTTAGAAGATAAGCAGATCCTGTGTCAGACAAAGACATAATGTAGTTCAAATCCATTACACTAAACAGAATAAAGCAAGCACGGAATTTTAAAAAATCCTAATTGACCTCATATGGATGCAAAAATACACAATGGTCAAACCTAGAGAAGTGGAGAAAATATTGACTTCCAGGAGATGGAGGGTGAGAGAAAACAACAGGTTCTGATTGATGATGTGAAAGATATACAATAAAATTTCTAAAGAATATTGAATGGTAGATGATTAGAATCACCACATTGTGTGGTAAATTTTTGCCATTATGGAAGATACAATGTGCTGTTATGACAAGAGGAAGAAAAGCAAAATACATAGGTGAACACAGGTCAATAAGAATCTATTATAGGTGAAGTGTAACTTTTGACATAGATTTCACAGTTTCAAAACACTTTAATAGCCATCATATGAAGAGCCACACTTCAATGAGCTCCTCATATAAAGCATGGAGCAGGGAGCACACATGGAAGGAGTATAGTATTTGCAAGGCCTGAAGTGTCTGAAAACAGCAATGAACTGTGTTAAAACAGTACACAAAAATGTGAGTTTTTCATATTAAATTGAAATATGAACTTCAATATATTGCATGTACTCTATGGGAAACATTTGTTACCTAAGGAAGGATTTATTCCATTTTTGTTTTGTCCGCAGATCTAAATGGAGTTCCTCTATTCATATTGACAAATTAAAGCTTCCAGTTTGAATGGCACTGATTTTGAAGATGGTGTTATGTGAAATTACTTCAAGGTACATTGAGTTAGACAATTCAGACAGATTTTGAATGTTAGTCATGCTACAGTAAAATAGCTCAAAGGTGAATGATTATGTCCTGAGCTCTTGCATTGTTCTCATGACTACATTTTATTTTGCAGTACTGATGGCTGAATCCAACACCTTACATGTGTCAAACAAAGTGGGACATGATGAAGCTACATCTCAAAACTGTGCACAAAAATCTACATTATAACAAAATCTTTTTCTTTAAAAAAAAACAGTGGTAGAAAATTTCAAAACAAGATTTTAGGAGAGTAAGAATTGTTAGTTATTACTATCATCAAAGTATTTGCTCATTTTTCAAGATAAGGGCATGAAAAATTGATCTATTAACATATTAAACTTTCTTTAAAAAGATCTTTTTAAAAACTAAGAAACATAGATAACTGCAATAAACAATAATGAATTGTTATATTTTATTTTATAATAAAAAAGCACAAAAATAAAAAGCAACTAAAAAAACAAATAAAAAATATTGACATCAACAACAACAAGTAAAATGAGAGTGATTGAGGATTTCCAAACAAGAGGACAGTAATTTAACAATGGGTGTTATAGTGCCTACTGTTAGCTTCAATATAGTTGATCAAGTTACCAGACACAGGCATGAAAATTTGATCAAAGAATATGATTTCCCATTGAACAGTTTCTTTCCCTTTAAAGCTATCTATTGTGACATTCAAACCTTAATTACTTTCAGTTACTTACACCAACAAAATAATAGGATATTTACACACATGAGTCTGATTTATTTCACTTAAGAGAATGGTCTCTAGTTGCATCCATTGACCTATAAAAGCCTCTACTTTATCCTTCCTTATAGCTGAGTGGTGCTGCATTGTGTAAAAATACTACATCCTTTTTATGCATTCCTCAATTGATCAGCGTTGGGGTTGTTTCCAAGATCTGGCTAATACAAATTGTGCAGCTATAAACATGGGTGTGCATCTATCACTGTTGTATGACACTTTCAATTATTCTGGGTAAATATTCAGGAGGGGAATAAAGCGATTGAATTGAAGCTCTAATGCTAATTTTTTGAGGAACATACACACTGGTTTCCATAGAAATTTTAAACAATAAATAAATATATAAAATTATTCAACCTCAGTGATCATTTGAGAATTGTAAATTAAAACATTAAGATAGCATCTAACTTCAGAAAGAATGGCTAACATAAAGATATCAACATATGACAAGTGCTGGAGGGGTTATGTGACAAAAGGAACATTTCCAGATTGTTGCTGGGAGTTTACAATGATTTTTAAAACAATCATTTAAATAAAATGGTCATGAGATTGTACTTGAAGTATAAAATAAGTACTTGGATCTAACATACAAGTATAAGTTAAAGAAACGAAAGACTGTAAAGTGAGTGAGTAATAAAAGAATATTGAAATAATTAAAACTTACTTAAATATACAGTAATTAACTATGTACATATACTTCACTGACAAAAGTAAATTAAAATTTGTAATTAATTGAAATTGCAAATAAAATATTCCTCATAGAAAAGAAGGAATCCACAAACACAAAGAGAGAACACGGAGAGAAAAACAGGCAGAAAGAAAGGAGCAGAATAAGGAAATCAAGCACCTTCAAGAGTAAAATAAAATTTATATGAGTCATAAACATTAAAACACACTTACTTTGAATAGCTAAAAACATCTCCAGCTACCATCACACACCTACTGTGACAGTAAAATGAGCTCATATTTGTGCTTTGGTCTTTGCAAAGGATGGGTGCATGCGATACCAAAGACATGAAAAGCAGGCTGATGCCCATGTCTGAAGAGGTGACATGTGTGCTCACTTCTTCCACACGCACCTACACACACACTGCTCACGTGTCATGAAAATGAACAAACTAGCAATAGGGAAACAAGCATTGGTTAATGCCGAAGTTTTAAACAGCCACCAAGCAGGTCTGTCATAAAGAGCAAACCAAATGTATGTGATGGAAGACAGGGTGTAGAAGGACACAAAGGCACAGACCAGGAGGAGGATGCTTTGAGAAGCTCTGGTCTCAGGGGAAGATCTTGAGGAGCTGTTGTGCCTGTGGATGTGCTGTGTTTGCTGCTTGTGCCTGTACAGAATGAAAACCATGGAGCCGCTGCTCCACATCATAAGTTTCAAACACAAAATATCATGTGATAATGTCAAAGATGCAAAAATGGAATTTTTGTCTTTGCTAGAAGTTGAAGCTGAACAGTATTGATAATCTACAATGTTTGTGATATTTTCATTGTGTCTTTTGTGACTTGCAACCATGGGAACTCTGATGTTTGCCAGCATGTGCAGGACCCAGCAAAGGATGTTACAGTGCCCAATGCATTTTAGAGCTTTCATTTTCAGTTCTGCCCACCTGGAGCTCCTGAGGCTGATGGTGATGGCCTGGAAGACACTCAGCAGGCAGGTGGTGCTGAAAGACACACCCTTGCCCACCAGTAAAACATAGAAAACTAGTGTGCACCCAAAATTATTAATGAAGTCTTTCATCCCAAGGGCTGCCATGGTGTCTGGGATTCCTCTGGAGAGAATGACCAAAAGGTTGGCCACTGTCAGGTGCCTGAGAATAAAATCTGTTGGCCTGGACCTGCATCCACTGAAGTAAATGAAGACAAAATGGCATAAAAGTGAGAGATTTCCCAAACTTCCAATTACAATGAGGAAAAGGAGGAGGGTAAAAAATGTTAGATCCATAGATGTCATTCTGCTGCATAGCACTCATGGCAACATTCTAAAATGTAGGGTTCTGTGTAGAGACATATGCTTTGGGGAAAAGATTTCATATAAAATGAGTTCAAAATTATGCACATACTTATTCCTTAAAATTTAATTTCACCTGTATATTTTGTGTTTTTAAATCTTAAATGCTGTTCTTTGTTATATAGCATTTTAAATGTATGGATCATGAGGTTCATGGCTTACCAGTACCAACATACTTATACCTCACAACCTGATGGTTGGGACCTAATAATACAGGCAATCAAGAAAAAGCATGTTTACTAAAGAGAAGGTATGTGACTCATCTCAGTGTCACTAAAATACTTAGACATGTGAGCCAGGCTTCAGTGACCTTGGGTTTGTGTGCTGTTTTATCTCAGTGTCAGAGTGACAGTGATTTCAGAAATCATGTATATAATTTGGCATATTTGAAACCTTATAGAAATGCTTGACCGTGCTAATCCCTATTCTGTGTCAAAGTTTTATTTATGCTACACAGTCACTTATAAAGGAATAGTGACAAGTCTTGAAAAGTGGACTATGCAAGCTCTTCAAATAAGTTTGGTTTTGTTAAATATGGATCAATGTTATAATAACAACTTTTGCTAATATAATTTAATAAAGAAATTACTTATA
>PVLA01017041.1:0-18710 GCA_004027455.1 Hydrochoerus hydrochaeris
AGTTTGCATTTTGTTCATGAATTTTCTGCCTACCCTTATGTCTCCAAGACTTCTACTTACCTTGTCTTCCAGTAGATTTAGTGTTTCTGTTTTAATATTGAGGTCTGTGATCCATTTAGACTTTAGTTTTGTGCATGGTGATATGCATGGATCTAGTTTCAGTCTTCGGCATATAGAGAGCCAATTTTTCCAACACCATTTATTAAAGAGACCATCCTTCTTCCAGTGGACATATTTAGCCCCTTGGTCAAATATCAGGTGGCTGAGTGTCTTTGTAGTTGTGCTTGCATCTTCTAATCTGTTCCATTGATCCTCAGGTCTATTTCTTTGCCAGTACCAAGCTGATTTTATCACTGTGGCTTTTTAGTACTGTTTCAAGTCAGAAATTGAGATGCCGCCTGCCTTGTTTCGTTGCCTAGAATTGCCTTTGCTATTATAGGTTTTTCTATTTCACAAATGAATTTTAGTAGTGTTTTATCTAGATCTGTGAGGTATGTCAATGATATTTTGATTGGGATTGTGTTAAATCTGTATAAGAGTTTTGGGAGTATGGCCATTTTTACAATGTTGGTTCTTCCTAACCAAGAGCAAGGAATGTCCTTTCATTTTCTAATATCCTCTTCAATCTCCTTTTTTAGAATAGTAAAATTTTCAGCATATAGGTCTTTTACATTTTTAGTTAGGTTGATTCCTAAGTTATTTCATTTTTTAAGATGTTATTGTAAAGGGTGATATTTCCATAATTTCTCTCTCAGGGAGTTCTTTGTGTACAGGAATGCTATTGATTTTTGAGCATTGACTTTGTATCCAGCTACATTACTGAACATGTTTATTACCTCTAGCAGTCTTTTAATGGAGTTTTTTGGGTCTTCTATATAGAGTATCATGTCTTCTGCAAATAGTGATAATTTAACTTCTTCCTTTCCTATCTCTACTCCTTTTATTTCTCACTCTTGTCTGATTGCCCTGGCTAGTGTTTCCAGAACTATGTTGAAAAAGAGTGGTGATAGTAGACATCCTTGTCTTGTTCCTGATTTTAAAGTGAAAGCTTTCAGTTTTTGTCCATTTAGTATAATGCTGGCTGTTGGTTTGTCATAGATGGCCTTTATAAGGTTGCGGTAGACACCACGTATTCCGAGTTTCTGAAGGGTTTTTATCATGAACATGTGTTGGATTTTGTCAAAAGCTTTTTCTGCATCTATTGAGATGACCATGTGGCTTTTGTTTTTGGCTCTGTTGATGTGGTGTATCACATTTATTGATTTATGTATGTTAAACCATCCTTGCATTCCTGGAATGAACCCCACTTGGTCATGATGTATAATTTTCTTGATGATTTGCTGCATTCTATTTGGCAGTATTTTGTTGAGAATCTTTGCATCAATGTTCATTAGTGAGATTGGCCTATAGTTCTCTTTTTTGTTTGCATCTTTCTCTGGTTTTGTTATCAGAGTAATACCTGTCTCCAGGAATGATTTAGGGAGGATTGCTTTTTTCTCAATTTCATTGAAGAGTTTAAGGAGTACTGGCACCAAATCTTTTCTAAATTTCTTATAGAACTCAGCTGTGAATCCATCAGGACCTGGGCTTTTCTTTTTTGGTAAGTTTTTAATTACATTTTCAATTTCAATAGCTGGTATTAGGTTGTTCAAAATTGCTATATCTTCTTGGTTGAGCTTTGGTTGGTCATATGTGTCTAGAAATCTGTCCATTTCCCTGTGTTTTCCACTCTATGTGAGTAGAGATGTTCAAAGTAGGCATTCATGATCTTTTGAATTTCCATTGGATCTGTAGTAATTTCTCCCTTTTCAGTTCTTATTGCATGTAGTTGGGTTTTTTCTTTCTTTCTCTTGATAAGGTTAGCTAGGGGTTTGTCAATTTTGTTTATTCTCTCAAAAAAGCAGCTTTTGGATTCATTAATTCTTTGTATTTTTTGTTTCAATTGCATTGACTTCTGCTTTAATCTTTACAATTTCCTCTCTTCTATGAGGTTTAGTGAAGAAGTTTTAAAAATTGGCTTTTTTGGGAGGAATACCAGGACTTGAAATCAAGATCTTACCCTTGCCAGGCAGACAGTATGGCACTAAGTTATATCCCTGACCCAAAAATTGACTTTTCTATGTTAGACAGTAGAGATAAAAATAGATCAGTAATAATCTTATATTCTTATATGTAGATATTAAGAAAATTTTGATTATAATCTTTCATTGCTTATAATATTCTTTCTTTTAATGATCAAAATTAAAATTTCAAATATAAATGAAATGTGTTGGCTACAAAGAGACATGGTAGGTCTATTTATTGTTTACTACAAATGTGATTCATGGATTAAATTCTCCTGTCAACTATGTGTACCTATCATTAAGTTGAGGACCACATTTCTCTTGGCTTCTAATGTTTCCTAAAACTTAGACTCACAACAAGTTCATAATAGGGATCAGCATATATTTGCTAAAAATTTTTAAAAGATATATTTTTTAAGAACTCATGAAAATGCACTTGATTATGTAATTAAATGTACAAAGAGACTGATAGAGTTATGAAGTGAGAGAGAAAAATAGAATATAAAGAATTAAAGATGTGAAAAATTAGAGAAATGAATAAATAGACAACCCAAAGGGCACTAGGAAATGTAAGAGTATGTTAATTAAATGTATGTTAAATAAAAGTTCATGTTAAGTAAAAGAGAGGTTTTTAGATGTAATTTGCCCATTATTTTGAATGATTCTTCAGAAATAATGTAATTATAAACAAATTACAGCACTATATTTCTAAGCTCTTGGAAGAGTTTTGCAAGGTTGATAATTTATCAACCATTGATTTACTCATCTAATAACCATTAACCAAGTTAATATCAAGAGTTTCTTCCAAAGTCAGTTTAAAGCAGAATAAGATGTAACTATGGAATGTAGGTGTACTAAATGGATAAGAACGCATCCATTCCAATATCAAAGAACATACAAATGCATATTGTTAGTGAAATTTGATTTTTTTCTCTTTACATTAAAGAGAATAAAACCAAACAAAATAAAACAGAATAATAAAGCCAATCAAAACAAACTGGTGTAAATGATACAGGACTTCAAAACAATAGGAAATCAACAATGGTTGCCATAATGTCTCTTCTGGTCTCCAAAATAGCTGCAAATACCTCCAGACATAGTAAAAATCAAACAAAATGGAACAGAATAGAACAAATAAAAACAAAACAATGAATGCAATAAAGAAATTTAAAACAAGATAATAGTAAATCCAAAATGGCTACCATAATATATCTTGCTGTCTTTGAAACAGCTGCCCATGCCATCGGATATAATAAAATAAAACAAAGCAAAACAATAAAATTCAACCCAACAAAACAATGAAAATGACACAGGACTTCAAAACAAATGGCGCTCACTCACGAAAAGTCTGGCATCTGAGTCAGTGCAATTTTAAACTCACTTGGCACAATTCAAGATACAAATCTCAGTAAAGAAAAAAAATCTTTTAAGCTTCTACATGGAAAGACAAAGATATGATGTTCAATCACTTAGATACCAAAAATACTCAGTCATGGAATTGCTGAAGGATAGTGTTTGAAAACATCTAAACTTTGAAATCATCATTTATAATTTGAAATATTTTTTCTTAAACACATTTATTGCTTTCATTTTTAACTAGGTAAATAACACTGAAAAACAAGGCCTCTTTGCCTGTTTTGTGATTAATCATCAATGTTCACTTAAATAGTATTAAATAATCTAAAACAGATTGATTCCCAGACATTTAATATTTATAGAGAAAGGAAATACTTATAATGGGGTTCCAAACACAGAGTCATCAAATTAAACAGAATTTATAGACATCTAGATTTGAACAAAATTTTCAACTAAAGGATCATAGAAGCATAATTTCTCCTTAATTTAGAAATATTGCAAGTTCTTTGTTTCCATCAGCTCTGCTTTTCTGTATTCCTACTTTTCCATTAGTCAGAAAACTTTCTTCATGCCCAAGTAATATGTGAGCCTTTCTAATTTAAGAACACTTTCACTTTTATTTATTGTAGGAAATACAAGGAATTCTTCATCCTTTGCAAATAAGTGTTATGTACATATATGAAATAATCACCTTATAACTTGCAGGTTTTAAGACTCAATAACTCAGTACATTTAACATTTGGTCTTTGATTGTGTTTCTTTCTTATTCTTACCCTATAAAAATTCCCCTATATAATAATGATTTAAACTCTTTTTTATTCTACTTATAGTTCAGAAATAAAATAAATGCAAAACTCTAGTTTTAGACCACAGAAGAAATAAGCAATAATTAAAAAAAGCAAATGCAGTATTTTTAAGGATTTTTTTTCTGAAATTTTCCACATTGCCTTTCAAAATGACATTTCTTTAGTCCAGGTTTTCAGTTATCATGTCAAATTTTATTTTGTTCAAGTGTACTTAAGACTTCTAAAAGTTAGAGGAGAAAACATAATCTTTTCAAATTTTCATGTGCCATCAAAATTTTGCCTGCTTATCTGTAGAAGATATGATCATTTCTGTAGTTATCACTGAGAACAGAATGATGAATTGCAATCTGTTCAGGATCCAAAATATGACAAAATTGTCTTTTCCTAATGTTTTTCAAATGTCAGTGTCAGTCTTTTCTGATATGTCAATAAATTTCCATGCTATTAAATTCCTCCTCCTGAGTTCTCTTGGGTTTGTTTCAGGCTGAACTCATGCACCCAGGATATGACTTATGTTTGTACCTATTCCAACAAAAGAATCATCCTTGAGATTAAAGACAATTCTCCATTCTTAAATTTATTTGTATTCATTCTTTTATCTATGCAAAGAGAAAAGAAACTTTATAACATAAAGAGCCATTTAATATTCAGCATAGGGAGATATGAAGTCAATTATGATTATTCCTTAAGAGACCAGTGGCCAAATGATCATGAAAAATATAATAGTTTAGAAGAAGCTGTGGCTGAGGGACTTTTCCCCTGGAGAACTGTTTGTTTTGGCCATGGCAGCCAGAAGATCTAAAACTGCATAATCAGATGCTGGGGAGAAAGAGGGAAGCAAATGTGGCAAACTTTTGGTGTTTTTTGTTAAACTGCTGTAAATATTGATAAATCATTACAACTAATTTATTAAAATAAGTAAATAATAATTTTAAAAGTTAAACTGCATATGAAGACAACCACAATACACTGTTAATATAAAAATGGATAGCAAATAGCTTATGTTTCCAAGCTTATAAATAAACATTAACCTGAACAGATGAGTACTTTGATAAGTACTTCAGCACGATCAGATTTTAGACAATCATATACTTGTATTATTCAGGACCCTACCAAAACAAGACATAGAAAGCTCAAGTTAGGTAGGTGGATAGGAGCTTAAAGAAAGTGCAAAGTAAGATGAAGAATGGTGGTGAGTGGAACAGAAGGAACAGACAGAAGTTATTTTTTTATTCTCTGTATGTACTGTTGATAATGATCAAGGGATGAATAAAGCTTGATAAACGGTATTCAAGTAGAAGAAACATGGCATAGGAAAGTAAGTAGTTATTGTGTCACTGGAGAATAATTTAAATCCAAAATTTGTCCCCTCCATAATGTTCTTCACTGAAGTCAGTCTTTTGTTTTTTACATCCATTGTTGTCTTTTACCTAAGGAACTAGGAAGGTTTCCAAACAATATCTGGATAGAGGAAATGTGGTTTATGCAAGAGTAGTCATTATACCCTTGCAGAGCAATCTAAACCCAAAATGTTATCCTCCAAAGTGTCAGTGGCACATGAATTAGCTAGGGGGAAAGGGGAAAACAAAAAGTCAATGATTATAAAACAGTCATTTAAAAAAATTCCAATTTCTGGAGCTGATCATAGGCTTTTTTATGACAGGATTTTTTTCAGATTATCTTATCTTGAAGCACGATGTGAGGTGTAAAGTGTTCTCTATCTTTCAGTGAAGTAAGTTTCATTCCAAAGAGGAAACAGTTTTGGGATGATTTTTAATGGGAGGTCACTCTTTACCGTAAGTGAGAACTATTGAGCAAAGGAGCACTGGGAAGAACAGTAATAAATCCCATGTTCTGAACTTAGCACTTCTGGTCCCCACGCCAATGAAGACACCAACTCTGAGTCAGGTTGAAGCAAGTACTATTCATTTTTAGGTGAGACTATCAATACAGGTTTATACCATTTATAATCTAAGCTTGTATTTTATCCTCTGTCATTAATTGATTATAGAAAATACCACATACTAAAAGAAAAACATGTTTAGAATTTATAAAATCATGGTAATCTGTCCTAACTGCACATGTAGGTAAATCTTTCCATTCACACAATCTACACAGCCTTCTCTTGGTCCCCAGCAACTGCAAAACTCATAGTTCTCTGAATTTCCCAAGAGGCTGGAATGATACTTTCAAGGATGTCATATGTTGGCTCCAAAACCTAAAAATTTCCTGCAGAAATAAGGCTTCTTTCCTGTTCAGGAATTGCAAAGTGCAAAAACTTTAGAAGACATATTGTGGCACCCCCAATCACTTGAGGTATTTCTTATATGGGAAGTTCCAAATGTTTTGTAAGATTCATATGTGTCATCAGGTGTGCATGCAGCTTGCTACAATATCAAGGAAACATATTCAAACAAGGAAACATAATTCAAATTAGTATTATATCATCAGAACAATGGACCAATGTAACTTAATTTTAAAATTTATTATTTTATTTTATTTTTTGTACCAGGAATTGATCTCAGGACCTTGTGCTTGTCAGACAAGTGCATTACCACTGAGCTGTATCCCTGGCCCTTATTTTACTATTTTAATTACTTTTATTGATACATTTGAGATTCACATTGACACTAATCATAGGGAATTTGTATCTGCATATCCCGATGCTATTTTTCCCATTCCCCTCCCCTCCCTTCAACCTCTGTACTCCTTCCTATTCAATTGTGTTATTACTTATTTGATTTTTCATGTCTGTGAATGTTTGTCTTACATAGTTGAGTGCTCCCGTATTTGGTGCACAAATATTTATAATTATTATCACATCCTCTTAAAGTTTTCCCTAACACTATGTAGTGGCTTTGGTATCATTTTTGATGAGTTTTGGTTTCAAGTTCACATTATCTGCAAACAGAATAGTTCCCTCTGCTTTTTTTTCTGGGTTCCTGTTGCAGGAAGATTGTTTTCCATCCTTTGACTTTCAGTCTATGAATTTCTTTTTGAGTTAAATGTATTTCTTATATACAGTATATTGCTTGATCTTGTTTGTTGACCTATGCTGTTAGCCCATTTCTTTTGATTGGTGAATTGAGGGCGTTTCAGTTGGTTATAGATATTGGCTTATTTTGTCATGTTATTTTCCCACTGTTGGTTATATACTCTTTCCTCAGTTTAATTGCTTTCCCTGCTTAGTAGTTTCTTTCTATTCTTGTTCTTAGAATTATCTTTACTTTTATCTCTGTTTAGAGTATCTTTCAGTATGCTTTGTAGTGTTGGTTTGGTGATCGTAAATTTCTTCAGTTGTTCTGTTTTGGAAGTATCTTATTTCTCCATTAATTTTGAAACATAGTTTTGAGGGGCACATCAATCTGGGTTGGAAGGTTTTTTTCTTTCAGGACTTGAAATATTTCACTCCAAGCTCTTCTTGACTTGAGGAATTTTGTTGAGAAGTTCACCATTATTCTAATGGATTTTCCTTTATGTGACTTGTTTACTATTCTCTAACAGAAATCTTGAATTTCTGGAATCTTGATTATTTTATGACTTTGTGTAGTTTTATTTTGGTTATGGTTGTTTAGAGTTCTATATGCCCCATTGTTTTGTGTGTTAAATTCTTTATCTCTGCTTGGGAAGTTTTCCTGCACTAGTTCCATGAAGAAATTTTTTATGCATTTGTGCTCTCTCCAGCTTTCTCAGTGACCCAAATCAATCTCACTTTCTTCTTCTTTCTTTCATCTTATAGCTGCTGGATTGATTTTTCTTTTTGGTCTCCTGATATTTTTTAAATATCTTTCTTTTCATGACCACTAGCTACAATTCTGCTTTCAGGATCTGAAATTCTATTATCTCCTTCATTCAATCTGTTGCATATACTTTCAGTGGAGGTTTTTGTCTCTTGGATCTCTATGTGCACTTGTTTAATGCATTGCATTTCTTTCCTTTGTTAGGTATTTTTTGTTTCCTTCATTTTCTAAGCTCATCTATTCCTTTAGCTCTGTCTTATTTAATATTTTTGATTTTAAGCATTATTCTTTATTTTACCTGAGAGACAACTTTCTGTTTCACCTCTTCCACTTTTTTTTTAAACATCTATCACTATCATTTCAGAAAGTTCCAGTGTTTGACTTTCTATTGTATGTCTCTCACTGAGTTATGATCCTGTTTTGGGTGGGCTGGAAATCTGGGGTTGCATTTTGCTTCTGTGTCCTATCATTTTCTATTTTATCTTTTTAATTTTACTTTATTTTGTATGTTGATTCTTGCCAACTTATGTTATATAGCTTTTTCACTAGTATTGAGCAGTCCTAGTAGATATCTGTTCTTCAGAAATGTCTTCTAGTTATAGGTGGTTCTTTATAGCTATCCAAAGAACCTACCTTCTCAGTTTGCAAAGGATGCTATATTACTATTTGGATCAGCTACCAATTCTTTGGCACTGGGCTGTGGTGATGATTATGATCCTATACAACTGCGCTATTACTATACAGGGGAGAAAAATTGTTTGTAACATATATAACATCCTTACTAATGTAGTACAGCTAGTAATAACAATAGTTTCAAGTACAACTTAACTACTGACAAACTATGGTAATCATTAACCTGTTTTCTCCACCCATAGGTGTAAACTCCATTATATGACAAAATTAAACATATACTGTGCTCTTGAATGCAGTGAATTTTCCTTTAGGGGAGTGATTTCACCCTTCTGAGGGGTAGAAGGTTAAAATAGATAAGGGACAGAACAAAGCGATGAATGAAGTGAGATATTGTACAGTTCAGGCAGGAGGTCAAGGGTGATCATCTGAGTTTTGGAAACTGGAGGACTGCTGTGACTCATGCCGCTTCAGATGGTTTCCAGGGTGAAGGATGGTGGGAGGTTGAGAAAAATAAAGAGACAAAAGCTGGGGTCAAATGGAGATCTCTTTCTCCTGATAGGAGGAAAGGGACTGTCCTTTCACTGCAGGGACCTTTATTTATACCTTTTAGCAACTTAATGCCATATGACACCCCATTGTCCTAGCAATGCACTGTTCAGATTATCTTGGGGCTAGGTATTCTCTTTGCTGAAGTAGCTTCTTTAGGTGGCTTGTGCTGGGTGCTCATTGTTCTTGGAATGGCGATGCCTCAGCCTTGCATATGTGGTCAACTTCCAGCTCCAGTGGCTTCCAACAGAGGACACTAGAGGGAAAGAATGAAATAAAATGGGGAGTAACAAGAAAAGGCAGAAACTGATTTCTCATTTGAAATTTTAAATTCAAGAAGTCACTGAGGAAAGAGAGAAAAAAGATCACTAGAAGTAAATAAAATAAAAAAGAAACCTAAACTGTGAAAAAAGAAGCAAGAGAAGAGAACAAAAAAGAAGAGAAGAAAGTAAAAAGGAGACCAAAGAAAGAGAGAAGAGAAAAAGAAAAAATAACCCAAATACAAAAATAACCACAGAATGCAAAGCAAAACGAGATGACATCCAACAAGACAGGAAAGGGATAATCAATGGGACAAACAAGGGAGAATAAAAGTAGTAAAATATCTCTGGTGTTCACAGTTCTGTGCGCATGCTTCCATGTTATATTCCAGAAGTGCGCTGAGTATGGAGCAATGGTGGCCTCCAGATGTGGGGCTGGGACTGGCCTTCTGTTGGTGGAGCTCTCCAGAGTCCAGCTGCTGCTCCATATGCTTCCACCTTGCTGATCTCACCGCTCTGAAAAGGTGTGTGTGCGCCCAGGCACCAGGGAATGGCTGTTGTCCTTGGTCTTGGGTTTCCAGTCAGTCCACCTGCCAAAAGTGTGTGTCCTCACATTCCTCTTCCAGACACCATGATCTGAGGACACAGGAAGAAGCACAGAGCACTGACTCACACTCTTCACACAGGCACCACATTCTGGGGCAGTGGAGGAAGCGCAGAGGGCAGACTCACATTCTTGTCTCAGTCACCACTGTCCACAGGGGATGGAGAAGTGCAGAACCTGGACTGATACTCTTCTTACAGGCACCACTTTTCTGGGGTGATGCTGACTGAGGTTTTGTTCATAAGTCTTTGCCTATGCCTGTCTTCAACAGTTCTGCTTACTCTTTATTCCAGCAGATTTAGTGCTTTTCTCTTGAGATACATATCATTCATCCATTTTGATTTTAGTTCAGTACATAGAGACTTGCATTTAGTTTTAACCTTCAGCATATGGGTAGTCAAGCTTTGCACCTCATTTATTAAAGAGGCTATCATTATTAGAGCAAAGGCTTTTGGTCCCTTTGTCAAAGGTAAGGTGGATGAATGTGCATGGAGATGTTTTACAACTTCTAATCTGTTCCATTGTGGCTTGGGTCTGTTTTTTTTTTTCAATACCATGCTGTTTTTATCCTGTATCTTTGTAGTATAATTTCAAATCAGGGATTGTGTTTTGCCCGACCTTGCCTTTGTTCCCTAAAATTTCTTTTGCTATTCTAGATGTTATCTGATACCAACTGCATTTTAGGTTTGTTTTCTCTAATTCTGTGAGGTATGGTGTTGATGTTTTGATTAGGATTGATTGGAAGTATGACCTTTTCACTATGATTATTCTCCCCACCCAAGAAGAAGAGTATCTTTCATATCCTCTTTGATCTTCCTTTTCTAGGAGTACTGTAATTTTTCAGCATAAAGGTTTTTACTTCCTTCCTTAGATTGATTCCTAAGCACTTCCTTTTTTGCATGCTATTGTGAAATGTGTTGTTTCTCTAATATTTTCTCAGTGAGTTTGTATTTATATATAGGGATACAACTGAATTTTGAGTATTGATTTTGTACCCACCTATGTGACTGAATTTGGTTATTAAGTTTACAAGTCTTTTGGAATATTTTTGGAATCTTCTATGGAGAGTATCATGTCATTTGCAAGTAATGATAATAAAGTTGTGCTCAAGATGTTATTGGACTATAATGAAGAGCATGGGGCACAAAAGCAGTTTTCACCCATAGAGGTCACCCATAAGAATGTACCTGAGACATTTTCAAAATACTGAGATTTTTGAATTATTTCCCACAGTACTTTATTTGATTAATATTTTAGGAGGCATTATTTTTAAAGGCTCTCTAACCACTCTCCACCTAGCAGCTGATGTTCCATTAACTGAACTACTATAATTTCTCAAATATTCCAAACATTGTATTCTTTATTCCAAACATTGTTACTTCATTTTTGAAATTAAATATTCTACTCCTCATACCTGTCTGTAACATTTAAATTTCTATCAGATATTATTTCCTCTAAAAGATCTTCCCAAATCTTCACAAGGAAGTTTAAGAATGTTTTTTCCTGTGTTCTTACTGATTCACTGACTAAAGACACTAATGCCTTTAGAAGAGCTATTAGTCACAGTGGGTTGAGTGCCTTGCATATATACCTTTATATATATATTGGGCGGGTCTGGCATACAGGTGAAAGAATGGGTTGAAACAATCACTTCTTGCTTTCAATGCACTTGCAATTTAGTAGATTTTTTTTGTTTTTAAATGGTTTTGGTGTCATTTTGAAGGTACTGCCTTGTAAATTATTTTTTAATGCAAAAGAATTTCATGCATTTTTCCTACCTTTTCTGCCTTATGTGTACTTAAACTGATTATTCACATGGTTTTGACAGTGTTCAGGCTTCCTAGATATTCTGTCTCATTTTAAACCATCAGTGAACAAATGGCAGATATATCACCAAATAAAACGTTCTTCAAATGTTACACTTCAGTTTCATTTCCTCTTCAGTGATTTACTATGAGCGTTTTCTTCACCAAACTATTTGGGTTCTGGATGATCAAAGTTAGTAAGTTACTGTGGCAGTACTTGGTCATTATTTTTCTATTCTACTAACCAATCACTGTTTTGATCTTTTCAACTTTTTTTTAAAAAGCAGCAGTCATGCAAGCTGGTTTAGTCACCAAGTGAACCCAATTATTTGAAAATACTGTGGTCTGGAAACAAGTTGGTTGAAAGATGGGAAAGCAATGGTGACAACAAGGAAACTTTGGATTTGAACTATTAAATTTGTTTTCATAAAAGTAGTCTAGTAGCATACTCTTTTGTAGATATCATTTAGTTTTGGTTATGGTCTGGTGGGTTATAGTGTAGGGAAGAATAGATCATAGGGAAGAATAGATCATATGAAGCATATAAAGGGCTATAGATAGTGAAGAAGAATAAATAACTGAGTTTTACTTTTTTCTGCGATAAGAATCTGCCTTGGATTTCAAGGCTGAAACTAAAGTTATGGGGAAGAATCTGGGTCAGCTCAATATGATGTCATTAGTATAAGCAAAGGACTTGGGAATCCAAATGATGATTTCTTTATTTGCATCTCATTAACCAATTTAATAGGGTGAAGGCAAGTTAATAACCTACAGAAGTTAAAAGTCAGGCTCACTTGCTCTGCTTTAATTCTATTTTTCAGAAAGAGTTAAACAGGGAGAAAAATTTCTTAGGCTTATAACAAAATGATATGCACAGAATGCAGAGAAAGACTGCTGAAGCTCAGCTGGCTTATGTGCGTGTCTATTTATAACTGTGAGGTAGAAAAATGGCCAGAGTGTTATTATTGGGCAATTAATTATTCTTCTGAGATCTTTATTTGTTAGGCATTTATTTGATTTATTTTTCCTCTATAACTTTGGACACAGCAATGTAAAGTAGATGTATGTAAATTTGGGGGAAAAGAACAAATTCTGGAATCCACAGGCATGAAAATTAACCTTAATAGGAGAAAACAGAAGGATGAGGTAACTTAATTGGATTAAGTCATACAAGTATAGTGAAGATTTATTAACAGAGTTTCTGATAACAACTCAATTCTTTTTCGGAGAACAAATGGGTAGGCATAAACAAATACGCAGAAAATGTAACTGGTAGTGGAGTAGAGGTTCTGGATGCTCAGAATGATAATGCACAGAAAAGGCCAGAGAAGAGAGATAGTAAATTCCAAGTGGTATATGTTAGATAACTTAGATGTGCCACTGGTGTGGACTGGTCCAGAAATTCTCTGTATACATATGTGCAGTACCTTTATCGATTTTATTAGCATGGTGTTCATTTTATCCAGTTTCTTCCACTATGAACCTTAGAATGGGTAAGAATCTATTCTGGGAAACTGATGGAATCCATGTAAATCCATAAAACAAATTATTGTATTCATAAAGAAAATGTTAAAGAATCTTATTTTATAACATTAAATGGGCTTTAATTAAGAAAAAGGAAACAAAGAAAGAGAAGAAAAGTATAGTAATGAGAGTACCAGAGAACAAAATACTGAATTTTGGTATAGTCTATATTTGGTCTCTAACTCCAGTCATTACTAATATACTACTTTAAGGTAGTTCAGTCACAAAAAATATTATATTTAAGGCAAATTTTTATTATTAACTCATGGCTGACTTGTTTTGGTCTACAGTAACTTTAGTTATTTCTTATGATCCTAACCAATGTAAATTCTATAAATTTTAATCCAAGTACATTCAGCTGAATGGCTAAGTAGATTTTATAGATGTCTTCCTTATCATGTATTTCCTACTGAAATGGCTTTCAGAGGATATTTAGTAGAAAAACCTCTTTTAAAAATCATTAAATAGATCAGGGGTAGGCTGCCCAGAACCTCCATTGAGGGCCTGCCCTGCCACTGGGAACTTAGTGGAAGCCTGCATTAGGGGTAAGCTGCCCAGAACCTCCACCGTGGGCCCAACCTGCCTGTGGGAACTTAGCAGAAGCCTGCATCAGGAGTAGGCTGCCCAGAACCTCCACCGAGGGGCCATCTTGCCACCGGGAACTTAGAAGAAGCCTGCATCAGGGGTAGGCTGTCCAGAACCTCCACTGTGGGCCCGCCCTGACACCAGGAACTTAGCAGAAGCCTGCATCAGGGGTAGGCTGCACCGAAGCTCCACCGAAGGTCTGCCCTGCCACCTGGAACTCGGTGCAAGCCCGCTTCAGGGGTAGGCTACCCAGAACCTCCCATGTGGGCCTGCCCTGCCACCAGGAACATCGAGGAGGCCCGCCCAAGACTGAAAACTGCCCTGGACTGCTACAGACGGGCCCACCCTCCCACCTGGAATGTCAGTAGATCACAGCCATATCCAGTTAGTGTGAGAAAATTTGGAACTTTGTTCCCAGGTGGTGAACTTTGGACTACACTGGATTGACTGTATCAGTGTGGTGAGTATACCCCTAAAATAGAGGTGTACAGGGGATAAATAGGGCCAGTAGTAAAACCCACTTCAACTAACTGTAAGACTTTGGTGTGTCTGAAAAGAGTGTGGGTGATCCCCTCCTACACATAGAAAACACCAGGCAGAGTGAAAATGACAAAATGAAATAGCAAAATTCAGTCTCAAACATATAGTTCACCAGAAGCAAGTATAGAAGACATTGAAATAGAGGACCCCAAAGTAACACACCAGGAATCTCTGAAAAGATAGCCAGTGAAATAAAAAAACAACTGCATCAGGCTATAGAGGAAATCAAATTGGAAGTAGTCTCCCATGTAAAGATAGAAATAACAACTTTAGTAAAGGAGTTATTGAATGCAGCTAAAGAAGGACTAGAGGAAAAAGTACATGAGCATGGGAAACTGATTGAAACTTTGAATGAACAATATAGAAAACAAGCAGAATTCATGAAACAAATTCAAACAATAGAAACCAAAAATTCTATTGAAAGCATGCAAAACTGCCTAAAGGAAGCTGAGGATAGGATTTTGGACCTTGAGGACAGGATCACAGTTAGTGTTCAGGAAAGGACAGAACTTTTAAAAATAACAAAGCAGCATGAGATGACAATCCAGAAGCTTCATGATGATGCCAAGAGCAACAATATAAGAACAATGGGCATTAGCAAAGATACAGGAGTGCAGACAAATAACATAAATGGAGTATTTACAGAAATAATACCAGAAAAATTCCCAAACATGGGGAAAGAATCTGATATGCAGATAAGTGAGGCATATAGAACACCAAACAGTCACAATCAAAATAAATCCACACCCAGACACATAATAATTAAGATCTCAGCCATACAGCATAAAAGCAGAATGTTAAAAGCTGTCAGAGAAAAGACACAACTCACCTATCAGGGAAAGCCCATTAGAATCAAGGCAGACTTTTCAGCATAAACCCTCCAGTCAAGAAGATATTTCAAGCCTTGAAAGAAAAAAATCTTCAACCCAGATTGATGTACCCAGCAAAACTTTCATTCAAATTTAATGGAGAAACAAGATACTTCCATGACAAAGAACAACTGAAGAAATTCATGTCCACCAAACCAACCCTAGAAAGAATACTGAAGGACATACTAGACAGAGAAAAAAATGACCACAATCCCCAAAACAACAACAGAAAGAAACATCCAGGTAGGATAAGCAATTAAATAAGAGGAAAAGCAGAAAGAAACAACTGGAACATAATATGGCAAAGTTGAGCCAGTACATATCAGTGATATCCATAAATATAAATGGCCTCAATTCACCTATAAAAAGAAATAGATTGACAGAATAAATCAAGAAACAGGACACCACAATATGCTGTATACAAGAAACACATCTGACCCAAAAGGAAACTCATAGATTAAAAGTCAAAGGATGGAAAACAGTATTTCATGCAACAGGAACCTAGAAAAAAGCAGGGGTAGCTATTCTATTTGCAGATAACATGAACTTCAAACCTAAAATGATTAAAAGAGATAGAGAAGGTCACTACATACTTGTTAGTGGTAAAATTCAAGAGGAAGAACTAACAATTACAAATATATATGTACCAAATACAGGAGCACCCAACTATATAAGACAGGTACTAATGGACATGAAAAACCAAATACACAAGAACACAATTATAGCAGGAGATATTAACAGCCCATTGTCACAAAGAGTTAGATCAACTAGACAAAAAGTCAGCAAAGAAATAACAGAACTGAATCATACCTGTGAGCAATTGGACTTAGTAGATGTTTACAGAGTGTTCCACCCAACCACATCAGAATACACATTCTCCTCAGCTGCACATGGGACATTCTCCAAAATAAACCCTATATTATCCCATAAAACATTCTTAAGTAAATGCAAAGGAATGGAAATAATACCATGCATAATATCTGACCATAGTGCACTGAAATTGGAAATTAATGGCAAAAGAAATTGTAAAATCTACATAGATACATGAAAATTAAATAAGAGCCTCTTGATCAACCAGTGGGCTACAGATGAAATTAAAGAAGAAATAAAACAATACCTACAATTCAATGAAAATATAGAAAAAACATACTGTAATCTGTGGGATGCAATGAAAGCAGTCTTAAGAGGGAAATATATAGCAATAAACTGTCATATCAAGAAAACAGACTGAGCACAAATAAACAACCTAATGCTGCATCTCAAGCTTCTAGAAAAAGAAGAGCAAGCTAAACCCAAAGCTCATAAAAGAGAGGAAATTGTAAAGATTAGAGCAGAAGTCAACACAATTGAAACTAAAAAAAAAAAAAACAATACAAAGAATTAATGAATGCAAAAGCTGGTTCTTTGAGAGAATAAACAAAATTGACAAACCCCTAGCTAACCTTATCAAGACAAAGAAAGAAAAAACCCAAATTCATGCAATAAGAACTGAAAAGGGAGAAATTACTACAGATCCAATGGAAATTCAAAAGATCATGAATACCTACTTTGAACATCTCTACTCACATAGAGTGGAAATCACAGAGGAAATGGACAGATTTCTAGAAACATATGCACTACCAAAGCTCAACCAAGAAGATATAGCAATTTTGAACAACCTAATATCAGCTATTGAAATTGAAAATGTAATTAAAAACTTACCAAAAAAGAAAAGCCCAGGTCCTGACGGATTCACAGCTGAGTTCTATAAGAAATTTAGAAAAGATTTGGTGCCAGTACTCCTTAAACTCTTCAATGAAATTGAGAAAAAAGCAATCCTCCCTAAATCATTCCTGGAGACAAGTATTACTCTGATAACAAAACCAGAGAAAGATGCAAACAAAAAAGAGAACTATAGGCCAATCTCACTAATGAACATTGATGCAAAGATTCTTAACAAAATACTGCCAAATAGAATGCAGCAAATCATCAAGAAAATTATACATCATGACCAAGTGGGGTTCATTCCAGGAATGCAAGGATGGTTTAACATACATAAATCAATAAATGTGATACACCACATCAACAGAGCCAAAAACAAAAACCACATGGTCATCTCAATAGATGCAGAAAAAGCTCTTGACAAAATCCAACACATGTTCATGATAAAAACCCTTCAGAAACTCGGAATACATGGCGTCTACCGCAACCTTATAAAGCCCATCTATGACAAACCAAAGCCAACATTATACTAAATGGACAAAAACTGAAAGCTTTCACTTTAAAATCAGGAACAAGACAAGGATGTCCACTATCACCACTCCTTTTCAACATAGTTCTGGAAACACTAGCCAGGGCAATCAGACAAGAGTGAGAAATAAAAGGAGTAGAGATAGGAAAGGAAGAAGTTAAATTATCACTATTTGCAGAAGACATGATACTCTATATAGAAGACCCAAAAAAACTCCATTAAAACATGCTCAGTAGTGTAGCTGGATACAAAGTCAATGCTCAAAAATCAATAGCATTCCTGTACACAAAGAAAAAACTCACTGAGAGATAAATTATGGAAATATCACCCATTACAATAACATCTTAAAAAATGAAATACTTAGGAATCAACCTAACTAAAAATGTAAAAGACCTATATGCTGAAAATTATACTATGCTGAAAAAGGAGATTGAAGAGGACATTAGAAAATGGAAGGACATTCCTTGCTCTTGGTTAGGAAGAACCAACATTGTAAAAATGGCCATACTCCCAAAACTCTTATACAGATTTAACACAATCCCAATCAAAATACCATTGACATACCTCACAGATCTAGATAAAACACTACTAAAATTCATTTGTGAAATAGAAAAACCTATAATAGCAAAGGCAATTCTAGGCAACAAAAGCAAGGCAGGAGACATCTCAATTCCTGACTTGAAACAGTACTATAAAGCCACAGTGATAAAATCAGCTTGGTACTGGCAAAGAAATAGATCTGAGGATCAATGGAACAGATTAGAAGATGCAAGCACAACTACAAAGACACTCAGCCACCTGAGATTTGACAAAGGGGCTAAATATGTCCACTGGAAGAAGGATAGTCTCTTTAATAAATGGTGTTGGAAAAATTGGCTCTCTATATGCCAAAGACTGAAACTAGATCCATGCCTATCACCATGCACAAAACTAAAGTCTAAATGGATCAAAGACCTCAATATTAAAACAGAAACACTAAATCTACTGGAAGACAAGGTAAGTAGAAGTCTTGGAGACATAAGGGTAGGCAGAAAATTCATGAACAAAATGCAAACTTCATGGGAAACACTTCAAAGAATCAACAAATAGGATCTCATATTATTGAAAAGTTTCTGCACTTCAAAGGAAATCACCAACAGAGTAAAAAGA
>PVLA01017042.1:0-18708 GCA_004027455.1 Hydrochoerus hydrochaeris
ATTTCTCTCTCAGTGAGTTTTTTGTTTGTGTACAGGAATGCTATTGATTTTTGAGCATTGACTTTGTATCCAGCTACACTGCTGAACTTGTTTATTACCTCTAGTAGTCTTTTAATGGAGTTTTTTGGGTCTTCTATATAGAGTATCATGTCATCTGCAAATAGTGATAATTTAACTTCTTCCTTTCCTATCTTTACTCTCTCTCTCTCTCTCTCTCTTGTCTGATTGCCCTGGCTAGTGTTTCCAGAACTATATTGAAAAGGAGTGTTGATAGTGAATATCCTTGTCTTGTTCCTGATTTTAAAGTGAAAGCTTTCAGTTTTTGTCCATTTAGTATAATGTTGGCTGTTGGTTTGCCATTGATGGCCTTTATAAGGTTGAGTTAGACACCGTGTATTCCGAGTTTCTGAAGGGTTTTTATCATGAACGTGTGAATATTCAGTTTTTTATGCCATTTGTGTTGCTGTAAGCTGTGATAGATTTGACAGATTTCAAAGCATACACCTTGTAGTAAAAGAAAACCAACTACATTTGTTGAACAACACAAACAGAAAAACATGTTGAGAGAGGAAAAAAAGCTAAAAATTACAAAGAGTAAAAAGGACCACCACATGTGCTTTCGACTAAGGTTATATATGAATGGCCCTAGCTCAACTCAGTGGAAGGGAGTGTTTTCTCTGCCCCAGTGATCTGTTTGCATTACTGTCTTCTGATTTTTTTACCTAATCTAAGATCAGTCTCTATGTCATCTAGCAGCTGCTCAATCTGTTTTTTAATGTTCTCTTGTATATAAAGTATCATTGAGTAGTTGTTCTTTAAAGGCATTATTGTCTTCCAGCTCTTAAATTGTGTCTTCACATTGTTAAATTCTGCTGCCTGTGCTTCCAGTTTGATTTTCAATCTCCTGGATTTCTGATTGAAACTTTTTCATGAACTCTAATTTTTTGATAAAGTGTTCGTTCATGTCTAAATTTTTTTTTGTACCAGAAATTGAACTCATGACCTCACACTTGCCAGGCAGGCACTGTGCTGCTAAACTGTATCTCTGGCACCTCATTTATGTCTTGAATCATTTTGTTTACCTTGTCTAGCTTCTGAAATCTTCATTTTTTGTTATCACTTCAATTATCTGTTCAGATGTTCTTATACTACTGAGCACTTGTTTGATCTCTTTTGTAACCTCTGTTTTAACTTTGGGCTAGTTTGGGTGAGTGTCTCATTCTACTCTGCATAAGAAATCTGGTTTCAGGATAGAGGCTTTCTCTAATGACTAGCAATGTTGAGGATTTCTTCGTGTAATTATTGGCTTTTTTATACTTTATTTGTAAAGTGTCTCTTCATTTCATTTGCCTGTTTTTTGCCTGACTTTTATTTTGGGTTGTCAAGGTTTTTTTTTCTTTATATATTCTAGATACAAATCCTCTGAAGAATCAATGGTTAAAATTTTTTCCCATTCTACAGATTGTCATTTCACTCTGTTGTTTTTTTATTGTGCTCTACAGAAGCATTTTAATTTAGGCCAGGTGTGGTGATGCATGCCTGTGATCCCTGCCTGAGGCAGGACGATTGCCACAAGTTTGAGGCCAGCCTGAGCTGCATAGTGAATTCAAGGCCAGCCTGAACTGCATAGTGAGACCCAGTTTCAAAAAAGAAAGATACATTTTAATTTGATATGATACCATTTGTTGATTCTCATAACTATTTGCTGTGGAACTGAGGTTGTCTTCACAAAGTACTTGCCTATGCCTATAACTTCAGCAGTTTTACCCATTGTGGTGGTGGTGAACCCATGACACATGTGCCACAGCTGGCTATTTATTGTCAGAAGTATTTTCATTTTAGTTTAGTATGTGTTGGGAGATATGGGTCAGTCTTCTGCATGTGAATATCTAGTTTTTCCAACACCATTTAATAAAGAGGGTATCAGTACTTTCCATTGAATTTCTCATATCTTGTGTTTCTCCTTGCTTTCTTTTCTTAGTTCTTACTTCCTTACCAAAGTGGCCATTCATCTTTTGTATTATGTTATGTGACTCAGTTAATTTCTTTCTTCTTTAAGCTTATCTCACATTTCATTATTAATTTTTTATCTCTTTAGTGTACTTTCTTATTTTGTTAAACATTTTATGAATTTATGCTTCTCCTTTTATCTCTTTAAACATTTTAACCATTCTTTTTTTAGTTCTTTATCTGTAGCTTCCTCTGCTTTGGTGCCTGTGAGATCACCTTTTATACCACAAAGGGTTTTTGGAGACATCTTGCTATATAGCTTTCTCATGTTTCTGTGCTATGGGTTGAAGATCAGTTAGGATAGACAAATTCATTACTGTGGAGATCTCTTCACTTAGATTTGCACTCTCTGTAATATGTCCTTGGGTTTAGTTATGTTTAGGTGTTTATACCCATCTTCAGTCTATTCAAAACAGTAGAGCAGTCGCAGTCCCTACAGACCCTGGCAAATGACCACTGAGTGAAACTCTAATCCACCAACTTCTGCCTCTCTTTTCAATATTTTTGAGGCATGGTCTCAATGTGTAGTCCAAGCTCTCTCAAACTCGTTATGTAGCCTAGGCTGCCCTTGAACTCATGGCAATCCTCTTGCTTCAGCCTCCCAAGTGCTTCTCTTTTCAAACTTCTAAATCACTTGTTTGTATTGTTTTCATTTTTTATTGATTCTCTCAGGTGGCTAGTTCCATCTATTCTGTGGATTTTTACTAGCTTCATCCTATTTCTCTGTTCTTGAGCAACACTTCTTGGTAGCACCCGTGTTGTACAAACTTTGGAGACAAATGATACAGCTTTGTATCTGCCTCTGCCATTTACCAGTTCTGAGACTTTGGGCATCTTTCTTAACCTCTCTGTACCCTAGTTTCCTCATCTATAAATTGGAGAAATTGAGATGATATATGTAATGTTTCTATCACAAAGCCTGGATCATCAGAATTTCCCAGTAAGTTCAAGGTGAGCCTGAACTACATAGTGAGATCCTGACTCAAAAAAAAAAGTTACAGTGAATTACAAGGACAGAAAATGGAAAGTGAAACATTTTTCTTGCATGCAGGCAACTGTTGAGAAAGAGCTTGAGGAAGGATAACTTGTGACATTCCTAAAGTCAGCCAGTATCCCCATTTCTAATACTGTTCACAAGTTTGCCTAGCTGAGGTGACAGCAGAAACTGAAAACACTTTCAAGTCCTGAGGAATAATCAAATTTGAAAGCTAAGGCCATCTGCACAGATTGACACAGTGGGAATAATGAATAGTTTCCAGAAAAGCCAGATAAGTGCTTGCCAGCCATTTCTGAGCTAGCTCAAGGAACAAAGGGTGCCCCCATCAGGTAAGAGCTGAAGAAGGAAAAGCGCTTGCAAAGCACATGATGGGGATGCTGGTGTCAGGGATGAAAGTTCTCAATGAAAATTAGTAGTTACTTTATTGAGCATAGATTCAACAATTACTAGCTTTTCATTACATATTGTATCTTTTTGGAAACAAAAATGCCTTTGTATTCACATACACTTGTATACAAGTCTAGGCATACAGTGGCCTTCAGCAAATCTCTAAAGGAGAGGTTCTACTGTCTAATTTGTAAATAAACAACAGAGTATGTGGCATATCCAACCATGTAGTAATCAGAAGTTATTTGTTCTTGGAAATATTAATACATGTTTTCCCTGAAAATAGAGCTACATTCCCAGCCTTTATGCTTGTTTTAAGACAGAGTCTCACTAACTTGTCCAGGCTGGGATTGAATTTACAGTCCCTCTACCTCAACCTCCCAGAGTGCTGAGATTGCAGGCATGTACCACTTTGCCCAGTTTAGATCATTTAGATCTTTGTGTGGCTTTTCCACTTACTTGCATATCTACTTGTCAACATTGTACAGTGCTACACAGCAGTTGAGAAAATAGAGTGACATCCTGGTACCACCACTTTTTATCTTGAGCAAGTTTCTTTCATCTTCCTTAGACTCACCTTTTCTTATCTGTAAATAGGACATCATAATAGCTAACAGGTTACTATAAGTTGAGGAGCTAAGCATAGTACCATACACCTATAATTCCAGCACCTGGAAGATTGAGGCAGGGTTGCTGAGAGTTTGAGGCCAGCCTGAGCTATATAGTATAAGTGAGTTCAAGGCTAACATGAACTATATAGTGAGACCCTAACTCAACCAACAAAAAAAGTGTTAGGAAAAATAAAAAGCTCTTTTAGCAGTAGCTGTGTCATTATTGTATTATCATTGCCACTGGATTTCAGTCAGATCATCTATGTTATTGTAAGTTCTCAGGTTACTATCAGACTATATTAGGTATCAACAAGCTTTAGCCTTTCTGGTGTTTTTGAAGAACTGAAGCAGCTTACTCAGACTGTCTTATGAGAGTGTTTCAGGAAACTTTGCCTTCTTCTCTACCTCAGACTCCAGGGAGGGCTGGAGTCCAAGGAAGAATAAGTATTCTAGGACAAAGCAATGTGCAGCAGAGGGGAGGAGGGAGAACAAGAGGAGGCTAACCAACAGCATAGTCCCTGCTGTAGGAGCATAACTGGCTGTTAGCAGGTGGGCTGGAGGCAGCCTTGGTGGTAGCAATGGTAGTGGCCTTGACCCAGCAGCCTAGGACATGGCTGCTGCCATGGTGGTGAAGATGCCCACAGGAACTTGGAGCTGAGAAGAGCTATGGTTTAATCAGCATGGTTAAAATTCACACTGTGTTGACTGTAACTACAGAAGATAACTTTTTAAAGATAATTTTTCCAAGATTTTGATTCCAGTGGATTCTTTGCTTTAGATTTGTGTGTGTGTCAATGAATTACAATGACAGAAGCAATACCTGTATAAGTTCCATAATGGATAGATTTCCTCACCTCCCCAGATTTTACTCAGACTTTCCAAAAAAGAGTTTGTGTGCTTATTAGTTTGGCTATGGCAATGCTATCTACAAGATTTACCTGAGTAAATGCTACTGTAAGAATATCCCACTTGACCAGATCAATACAAATATTGACATTGATCTCCTCCTTGCGAACTCAGCATTGCTGCAGCTAGTGGGTACCTAGAACCCTGAGCAGCAGCCTGTTACAAAGTTGCTGTTTTTGTTTTTTCACTAACATTTTTTTTCTTGGTACATTTTAGATATACATAGTGATCACATTCATCATAGGGGGTTTGAACCTGTGTATGATATATCTCACTTCTTTTTTCCCATTCTTTTCTGCTCCAAACCCTATTTCCTTCCTTATTTACAAAGCTTTGTTTCAATTTTTCCTTTGTATTCTCCTTTTCCCCTGTCCCTTTCTTCTTTTCCTCATCTTCCTTCCCTGGTTCTCCTCATTTCAACATTTTCTTTTCACTTCCCAATATCTATTATACATTCTGGTGTCCTTATTTACACTTTCTCACACCAGAGAAACCATGCAATACTTACACATGTATGTCTGATTTATTTCACATAAGAATATGGTCTTGAGCAGGAAGCACTGGAGCACTATACAGGGCCTGCTGAAGATCTTCCCAGTGACCCCAATCAGCTGGGGAGTGTTAGTGCACCACAGAAGGCCCACTGAAGGTCTACTCAGCAACTCTAACCTGCTAAGGATCATTGGTGTGATGCATGAGACCTGGTAAACCCCACATGGTGAAGCCAACCAGCCAAGGAGTATGTGTTCACCATGCAATCCCTGCTGAAGGTCTACACAGTGACCCAAACCACACAGGGACCCCTGGTGCACCATACAGGGTCTGGTAATGCTCTATCTACCCAGTGACCACAACCAGCCGAGGAGCCTCAGAGCACCACATAGGGCCTTGTAAAGCCCCCAACCAGCCAGGGAACATTGGTGCACCATGTGAGGTCTGCTAAAGGTCTACCCAGAAAACTTCACCCAGCTGGGAGCCTGGTGTGCCATGCAGAGCCTGGATAAGGCCTAAGGACCCCAACTCACCAGGGAGCCTTGGTGAGTAACACAAGGTCAGGGAAAGGCCTGACAAGTGATGCCCTCTTAACCAGGGCAAGCCCCTCCAATACAGACAGACATTGCCAACTCAGGAATCAACTGGGGCTTTGAATTCAGCTGCCTCAGGCAGTATAGGTAAATGACAAAATGAAAGAGCAAAATGCAATCTCGAACCTCCAGCCCATCCCAAACAAGTCCAGGAGACATGGACATAGAATAAAGTGTAAGTCACACACCTAAAATATCTAAAATGATAGCAACTGAAGGAAAGAAACAACTCCATGAAGCTGTAAAGGAAATCAGATCAGAAATAATCTCCCAAGTAAAACAAGAAATGATAAATGTAATGAAAGAAATGCTGAGCACATCTAAAGAAGACATAGTTTAAAAAAATAGAGTTTAAAAAAATTGGAAAATGAGGGCAACCTTGAGTGAACAATATAGGATAGATTTATAATGCATCAAACAGATTCAAAAAGATACTGAGGATATGAAAAATTCCATCAAAACTGGTTAAAACTGCTTGAACAAATGCAAAAATGAACTTTCTGACCTTGAAGATGAGAATGCAGCTGAGGACCAGGAAAGGAAAGCTCTTTTAAAAAATAACAAAGAACCAGGAAACAACAGTTCCACAGTTGCAAGACAATGCAAACAAGAACAATTTGGATAGGTGTAAATGAAAAAAAGTGTTAGCACAACTGATATAAAAAGACTATTTACAGAAGTAATAGCAGAAAAATTTCCCAACCATGGCAAAAGACACTTACAAATGAGACATATAATAATCAAAATTTAAGAAATTCATTGTAATAACAGAGTATTAAAAGCTGTTAGAGAAAAGCAATAGATCACCTAAAAAGCAAAGGCTATCAGAATCACAGGAAACTTCTCAACACAAGAAGAACATGAAGTGAAATATTCCAAATCCTAAAAGAAAACAACTTCCATCACAGATTGATATTCCTTGAAAAGCTATCCTTCAAACTTGATGGAGAAATATGATACTTCTATGACAAACAACAGCTAAAGAACTTCATGACCACCCAACCAACCCTACCAAGGGTACTGAAACATATTCTATATAGACATAAAAACGACAATGATTACAAGAACACCAACAGAAAAAATACACCAAGTGCAGGTCAAACAATTAAACAGGGGAAAGGTAAAACACCAGCAGCAGAAAGATAACATGACAGAAATAAGCCAATATATATTAATTAAACTCATTAAATTGCCTCAATTCACCAATCAAAAGAGACAGATGGGCAGAATGGATTAAGAAATAAAATCCAGAGGGAGAAGATAAGATGGCTGATCAGTGAGGAACAAACTACAAAGCCTCTCGGGAGAACGGAGAGTGGAACCAGCAAAGGGACCTTCATTAATCCACGGTCCGTGCTGGGAATGAGACCCTTCCCACATGGGAAGGGTGCGACCAAATAGGCAACATGTTGAAATAGGGAAGGAGGAGCCTGAACTGGGAGTGACAGTGACTTCAGTTGGTTGCTCCCTCCCCAGAGCAGATTCATGGGATTTGCTTGGACTGGGCTGTGCCCCTGGCCAGGAACCAATGAGCCGTCCCTGCGCCTAGCACGCAATACCGGGTTAAAGGCCCCTGTAGTTTGGTTGGCTAGGTGGGGAGGGGCAGGCATACGTAGCTGCTGTTTATACCTCAGTAACAAGAGCAGCCAGGAGAGAGTGGAGGTCCCTCGCCAGCGTGCTTTGGAGGAACTGTGGCCAACAGGGAAGGGGGCTGGGACCTACACTGTAACCTGTGTGGAGGAAGCCAAGGCCATGACAGGAGAGAGAGGCAGGAGGAGGCCCCAGCCCATAACCTTGAGAACACTGAACCAGGAGAAAGAAAAACGAGGGAGACTGAGTACGGCAAACACGGAACATTAAACATGGCTTCAATGGACATTAAGAGATATCTTTGGGACCTTGTAGATGAGCTCAAATCTGAAATATTAAATCAGGTAAAGCAGGATATGAGTAGAGTAATACAAGAAATGCTCTCAGGAAGCATCTCTCAGGGTGATACAGATGGAAGAAGGGAGGAATACAAAAAAAGGAGAGAAACATTTGATAAAGAATACAAAGAAAATATAGAATACATGAAACAGATTCAAAGAGACTACCAGGAAATTAAAAACTCCATTGAAAGCTGGCAAAACTCCTTAAAAAAACTAAGGATAGTCTATCAAAACTTGAAGACCAGTTTGCAATGTGTGATCATGAAAGGAAAGATCTGTTAAAAATAACAAGGAAACAGGCAGCAACAATACAAAGGCTAGAAGATGACAAGAGAATATACAATTTAAGAATAAGAAACATGAATGAAGAAGCAGGAATACATACAGGTGAATTACAAAGGCTATTCACGGAAATCATTAAGGAAAACTTCCCAAGCATGGGAAAAGAAAATGACATTCAGTTATGTGAGGCATACAGAACCCCAGCCACCTAAAACCAAAACAGATCTACACCCAGACATATAATAATCAAGATGCCAGAAATTCAATATAAAAAAAAGAATATTAAAAGACGTCAGAGAAAAGAAACAGATTACCTATAAAGGTAAGCCCATCAGAATCACAGCTGACTTCTTGACACAGACCATCAGATCAAGAAGAGCTTGGAGTGAAGTCTTCCAAGTCCTGAAGGAAGGTGGCCTGCAGCCCAGATTGATGTATCCTGCAAAACTGTCACTAGAAGTTGGTGGAGAAACAAGATGCTTCCATGACAAAGAGGAACTGGGGAAGTTTGTGACCACCAATCCAACCCTACAGAGAATACTGAAGGACATTCTAGAGAGAGAGAAAAAAAAATACCAGGATTTTAGGAACAGTGGCAGAAAGGCCTCAATGAGTGGGGCAGGCAGTAGAATGAAGGAGAAAAGTAGACAAACAAAAGCAGGTAAATAGCATGGCAGAAATGAGGTAGAGAAGGATAACTAGAAATTCTAACAGACATGGCCTTGATACGCTGTATTGTTAATAGTGCACCAGGATTTAAAACCCACATTACTCACACTACTCTTCTTAGATGTATTATATTCTGTTCATCATTCTACCTTTATTAGATTTCAGGGCAGAGACAGTAATCCCCAAAATAACAGGTATAGTATGGTAATCATCCTTAATTTCCTATTAACTTAATCTAAAGCTCTGTAAAACCTACACTGTTTTACCACGATTGATTGTAATCAAATCTGGTTTGTTGGATCACAGTTTTGTATTGATAGATTTTATTCAAAGCTGTTATGATTGATAGTATCAAGTCTGAGAGTATAGGCAACTGCACTTAAAATGACAAGACCCACTACAATATGCACTATGGTTTGATTATTACCTGCCTTTGAAGTTTTATACTGTCTACAGTGTTTTATTTTTACTACTATTATTATTTACTGCTATACTCAATTATATTGCTATATTCAATTATGCCTGATGACATAGACATTCTATTGAAGATAAGAAACAACACAGTAATCATTGTAGATCACCGTGTACTATGGTTTTATATGACTTTTTGGTTTCATGTTTTTATAGGAATTTGTTTTGTTTTGTCTTGCTTTGTTTTTCCCTCTAACATGGAAAGTATAGAAATACATGCAGAGATTCATGCATGTGTAGCTGTTTACACTCTGTTTGACTATCTACTTTGTATGCTTTAAGTTTGTAACTTGAGCAACTATTTTTAAGAGGACAGTATGTAATTTATCAACTAGTGATTTCTTATTGTTTATCTTTTTTTTTTGGAATTCTGTATTACCTCTACCTTTTACATGGTTTTGTTTCTCTTTAAATTAAAAAAATGAGTCTTCAAATCCTCAGACATGATATTTATTTAGGTATTATTTACTTTATCTCAGAAAGATTTTAACACTTTAAATTTATAGAAATACATGTAGAGACTCATGCATGCATAGCTGTTTACACTCTCACTGTTTGAATATCTACTTTGTGTGCTTTAATTTTGTAACTTGAATAACTATTTCTAAAAGGACAATATGTGATTTATCAAGTAGTCATTTTTTTACTGTTTATCTTTTTTTCTGTATTATCTCTACCCTTTACATGTATTTTTCTCTTTAAATAAAAAAATTAAAATAAAAAAATAAAGAAATAAAATACAACCATATGCTATATACAATAAACACATCTAACTTAGAAGGAAATTGATAGCCTGAAAGTCAAAAGATGGAAAACAACACTTCATGCAACAAGAACCCAGAAAAAAGCAGGAGTAGATATTCTGTTTGCAGAGAGTGTGAACTTCAAACCAAGGTTGAGCAGAAGAAATAATACTAGTTAGAGGAAAACTTCAAGAGGAACAGATAACAATCTTAAATATATGTGCACCAAATATGGGAGCACCCAGCTATATAAGACAAATATTAATAGACACGAAAAGCCAAATAAGCAATAACAGTTAAATCAGGAGAACTTAATACCCCATTGAAACAAAGAGATAGATAAACTAAACCAAAAAAAATCAGCAAAGAAATAATATAATTTGATCAAAATTGTGAACAAATGGACTTAGTAGACATGTATAGATCATTACACCTAACATCAGCATACACATTCTTTTCAGCTGCTCATGGGACATTCTCTAAAATAGATTATCTACTAGACCATAGACCTTGCTTAAGTAAATGCAAAATCATTGAAATTATCTCATGCATATTGTCTGGCCATAGTGCCATGAAATTGGAAATTACTGACAAAATAAACTGCAGAATTTCCATAAACATATGGGTATTAAATAATTCCCTCCTAAATAGTCTATGGGTGACAGAAGAAATTAAAGAAGAAATTAAACAGTATCCACAAGCAAACAAAAATGCAAATACAACCTGCCGGAACCTGTATGACACAGTAAAAGCAATCCTCAGAGGAAAATATATTGTGGTGAACTTTCGTATCAGGAAACAGAATGAACATGAATAAACATCATGGTATACCTCAAACATCTAGAAAAAGAAGAGCAAGTCAAGCCCAAAGCCAAAAGAAGGGAGGAAATTATAAAGACCAGAGCAGAAATTAACACAATTGAGACTAAGAGACCAACACACAGAATTAGAAAATCAAAGAGTTTGTTCTTTGGAAGACTAAATAAAATTGATAAGCTGCTAACCAACCTTATCAAAAAGAGGAAAGAAAAAACTAAAATTTATGCAATCAGGAATAAAAAGTGTGAAATCACTACAAACCCTTTGGAAATACAGAAGATCATCTATACCTACTTCAAAAATCTATTCTCATACATTCAATAACAAGAAATGGACAGAGTCCTAGAAACATATGAATTACCCAAGATGAATCAAGATATAAAACTGCTGAATAATCCAATTTCAGTTAATGAAATTGAAAACATAATTAAAAACTTACCAACAAAGAAAAGCCCAGGTCCTGATGGATTCACTGCTGAATTCTACAAGAAATTTAAGTAAGATTTAATGCCAACACTTCTTAAACTTCAAGGGAAGCAAGTCTCCCTAACTCATTCCTGGAAGCAAGTATTACCCTAATACCAAAACTAGAGAAAGACCCAACCAAAAAAAGAGAATTACAGGTCAATCTCCCAAATGAACATAGATGTAAAAATCCTCAATAAAATACTGGTAAACAGAATACAGCCAGTCATCAAGAAGATCATACACCATAAGCAACTGGGATTCATCCCAGGAATGCAGGGATGGTTCAACATATAGAAATTGCTACACATAATACACCATATCAATAGAGCCAAAGTCAGGAATCACATGACCATCTCAGTAGATGCAGAAAAAGCTTTTGATAAAGTCCAATACTCATTCATGATTTTTAAAAACCCTAAAGAAAGTCAGAATAAATGGTCTTTAACTCAATCTGATAAAAGCCATATGCGATAAACCAATAGCCAGCATCTTACTAAAAGTACAAAAACCAAAAGCTTTCAACCTAAAATCAGGAATAAGACAAGGATGTCAGTTATCACCACTCCTATTCAATATAGTTCTAGAAACATTAGCCAGATCAATTATATAAGAGAGAGAAATAAAGGAAATAAGGATAGTAAAGGAGGAAGTTAAATTATCATTCTTTGCAGAAAACATGATACTTTACACAGGAGACCTTCAAAACTCCATTGAAAGTCTTCTAGACATGACAACCAAATTCATTAATGTGGCTGGATATAAGGTCAATGCTCAAAAATCAGTTGCATTCCTGTACACAAACAACAAACTCACTGAGAGAGAAATAAGGGAAACCATACCCTACACAATAGTATCCAAAACAATGAAATATTTAGGAATCAAAGGAAGTAAAAGATCTATACATTGAAAATCACAGTACTCTGAAAAAAAGAAATTGGAGAGGATTTCAGAAAATGGAAAGACATTCCCTGTTCATGGATAGGAAGAACAAACATTGTGAAAAATGGCCATTCTCCCAAAGTTGTTATACAAGTTTATAGCAACTCCAATCAAAATACCATTTGTATACCTCACAGATCTAGAGAAATTGTTCCGAAAATTCATCTGGAACCAGTACATACCTAGAGTAGCAAAGACAATTCTGGGTAACAAAGGCAAGGCAGGAGGCATCATAATCCCTGACTTTAAATTATACTACAAAGCTACTGTGATAAAATTAGCATGATACTGGCATAAAAACAGACATGAAGAAGCAATGCAATAGATTAGAAAATACAGCCACAACTACAAACATATTCAGCTGCCTTATTTTCGACAGAGTGACCAAACATGTTCACTGGAAGAAAGACAGCTTCTTTAATAAATGGTGCTGGAAAAAAATGGCTTTCCACATGCTGAAAACTAAAACTAGATCCATGTCTATCACCACATTCTAAATTAAAATTAAAATGGGTCAGAGACCTAAATATTAACACAGAAACACTAAATCTCATGGAGACTAAAGTAGATAGGAATCTTGAAGACATAGGGCTAGGCAGAGAGTTCATGAACAAAAATCTAACTGCATGGGACATAATTCCCAGAATCAACAACTGGAATCTCATATTAAAAAGTTTTTCCATGTCAAAAGAAATCTCCCCATAGTGAAGAGAAAAGCCACGAAATGGGAAAATATCTTAGCCAACTATCTGTCAGACAAAGGACTTCTATCTAGAACATATAAAGAATTAAACATAATCAGGCCCCCAAAATTCAAAGGTCTTTATAAGCAACTCAAATGTCAAAAATGGGCACCTGAGTAGATTATGAACCTCTCAGATGAAGAAATAAAAATGGAAAATATATGAAAAAGTCTTCAGCATCTTTAGTCATTAGAGAAATGCAATTTGAATCAATGCTGAGATTCCATCTCACTCCAGAAGCAATGTCCAAGATCAAGAAATGAACCAATGTATGCCATGCGGAAGAGAACAAGAAGCCAGACCCATCCTGTTACTCAGTGCCATGCACACACCACAGACAGGACAACCAGACACCAGCCCCTTTCTGTACATGGGCTGAGAGACAAGGAAACACATGGTCTCCACCCCCATAAGCAAGTGGATGATTTGGAGAAACACAGGCTGAGATGATAGCTATTGAAGTAAAATACAACATAATGCTTATAGTGTTTAGTGTTTCATTACCATTGTAGGCCTAAAGCTAATAGACTGATCATCTATTTAGAGATTAACTATACACAATATAGCATCTATGGGGGGTCTGCTTCTGAACGTGGTAGTCATTGTTAATTCCCTATTCTCTTATTTTAAAGTACTGTGTCATTTTTATTGTTTTGTTTGGTTTTCTACTGTTTTCTCTTGTTTAACTTTATTATATCTGATGGCATGGGCATCTATTTCAAAGATAAGTTTTATGATGGTAGCCATTTTAGATTTACTATTGTCTTGTTTTGAAATCCTGTATTGCACTCATTGTTTTGTTTTTCTTTTGTTTTGTTCAATTTTACTATGTCTGAAGATATAGGCAGCTATTTTGAAAATGAGGCATTATGGTAGCCATTGTTGATTGCCTATTACCTTGTTTTGAAATCCTGTATCACTTACATTATTTTGCTTTGAATGGCTTTACTCTGTTTCATTTTGCTTGGTTTTATTCTCTTTATAATAAAAATTATTTTTAAAAAAGAAATCTACCAGTAATAAATGCCAGACGGGCTGTGGGGAAAAAGGAATCTTCCTCCACTCTTAGTGGATATATAGACTGGTGTAAACACTGTGGAAATCAATGTTGATGTTCCTCAAAAAGCTAGAATTAGAGGTCTCATTTGACCCAGCTATCGTGCTTCTAGGCATTTTCGAAGAATTGTAAACATATATCTGCAGTGATATATGTGTGCCCATATTGTAGCAGCACAATTTGTAATATCAAATCTTGGAAACAACCCAAATGCCCATCAACCACAGAATAGATAAAAAAGATGTGGTATTTTTATACAGTGGAGTACTACTCAGGTATAAATAAGGATCACATAAATGAATGCAACTTGAGACCATAGTCACAAATAAAATAAATCAGATTCACATGTGTAATAACCATAATCTCTCCCTAGTGTTAGAAACTGAAAGAGTAAATAAGATTCCAAATCTGCAGTAGATATTTTTAAAGGGTAAGATAGTACTTGAAGAGGAAAAATAACCAAGATAGGGGAAAGGAGAAAAGAAAAAGACGTGTGTGTGTGTGTGTGTGTGTGTGTGTGTGTGTGTATGCATACATATACATACATAAGATAGCTAAGATGATTATACTACTAGTTCTGCTATTTCTTGGAAAACACCAATTAATACTCACACAATTTGATCATTTTGCTTGTCTGGTAATTAAAGAAACTCTTTGAAACATTACAATATGCAATATAACAATCATTCTTAAATTCCTATCATCTTGTCTTGAAAGCCTATTTTGTTGTTTGGGGGGTTTTGTTGTTCTTGTAGTTGTTTTTTTGTTTGTCACTTTTGTTTTTTGTTTTTCTGTGTTTTTTCTCTTTAAAATAAAAAAGATAAAAAATGAATATGGTCTTAAGGAGCATCAATTTAGTTGGAAATATCTCAAGTATATCCTTCTTTATCTCACAGTAGTACTCCATTATAGTAAAACCAAATCTTTATTCATTCAGCAGATGATAGGCATTGGGGCTCTTTCCAAGATTTCGCTATTATAAAGTGTGCTGCTATAAACATGAGTGTGCATATATCACTGAAGTAAGATGTTTTTCATTATTTTGGGACAATACCAGGTAGGGGATTAGTTGGTTCAAATGAAAACTGTAGTGCTAATTTTTTTAAAGAATCTCCACACTGATTTCCACAGTAGTGACACCAGTCTACACTCCTATCAACAGTGGAGAAGGGATCTTTTTCCCCCACAGCCCTGGCAGCATTTATTATTGGTTGATTTCTGGATAATTGCCATTTGTCCTGGAGTAAGGTAGATTCTCAGTGTGTGTGTTTTGTTTTTGTTTTTATTTTTGACACAGTCTCACTCTGTAGTTCTTAAACTCACTTTGTAGCTCAAGAAGGCTTTGAACTCAGTGTTCCTCCTTCCTTAGCCTCCTGAGTGCTGGGATTACAGTGATGTGTCACCTTGTCTGGCAACAGTGTTTTTTTAATTTCCACCTCTAGAGTGACCAGTGATGTCAGTCATTTTTCCATATATTTTCTGTTTTTACTTCTTCATCTAAGACATATATGTTCATTTCAGATGCCCATTATAGCGTTGGGTCTTTAAATCTGAGTTCTTTATATAGTCTCAATATTACTCCTTGGTCTGAGGAACAGCTGGCAAAAAAATTTTCCCATACTAAAGGTTGTCTCATCACTCTATTGGTGATTCCTTTTGCTGCACAAAAACTCTTTCATACAGTGAGATCCCAGTTATGGATTCTTTGTGATTATTTCCTGTGTGACTGGGATTTTGTTCATAAAGTCTTTACCTACACCTGTGTCTTCAACAGTTTTACCTATTGTATCTTCCAGCAGGTTTAGTGTTTGTACTTTAATATTTAAATCTGTGATCCATTTCAACTTTAGTTTAGTGAATGGTGAGAGATATGGATACAATATTAGCTGTGGTATGTGGAAAACCATTTTTTCCAGCACCATTTATTAAAGAGGCTTTCTTCCAGTGAAGGTGTTTAGCCCCTCTGTTAACGATAATGTGGCTATGTTTGGAGTTCTTTCTGCATCTTCTAATGTGTTCCACTGATCCTCGGGTCTGTGTTTTTGGCAGTACCATTATGCTTTGGTTACTCTAAATTTGCAATATAATATCAAGTCATGGATTGTGATATTCTCTGCCTCGTCTTTGTTGCCCAGGATTGCTTTTGCTATTCTAGGTCTCCTCTGGTTCCAGATGAATTTTAGGTTTTTTTCCTCAAATTCTGTGAGATATGCTATTGGAATTTTCATCAGAATCGCATTAAATCTGTAAACAATTTTGAGAGTGTGGCCATTTTAAATATATTGGTTCTTCCTACCCAAGGAAAAGGAATATCTTTCCATTTTCTGATATCCTCTTTGCTCTTCTCTTTTAATGTATTGTAGTTTTCAATGTGTACATCTTTTACTTCATTTGTTACACTGATCCCAAGGTATTCTATTTTTTTTGGATGGCATTGTAAAAGGTCTTATTTCCCTAATTTCTTTCTCAGTAAATTTGTTATTTGTTTACAGGAATGATGTTGATTTTTGAGGGTTTACTTTGCATCTAGCTACACTACTGGATTTGGTTATTAAATATAGAAAAGTCTGTTGGTAGAGTTTTGGGGGTCTTCTATGTAGAGCATCTTACTCATCTGCAAATGAGAATAACTTAACTTCTTTCATTCTCATTCTCATTCCTTTTATTTCTTTCTCTTGTTTAATTTCTCTTGATACTGCTTCCTGAACTACATTGAATAAGTATGGTCATAGTGGACATCCTATCTTTTTCCTGATTTTAAAGAGAAAGGTTTCAATATTTGACAATTTAGTATGATGATGGCTGTTGGTTTGTCATGGATGGCTTTTATCAGATTGAGATAAAGACCATCTACTCCAATTTCTATAGGGTTTTTATCATGAATGGATGCTGGACATTGTCAAAAGTTTTTTCTGCATCTATTGAGATGGTCATATGATTTTTGTCCTTGGCTCTGTTAATATGGTGTATTACATTTATGGATTTACATATGTTGAACCATCCCTGCATCCCTGGGATAAATCCAACTGGATCATGTTGTATAATCTTCTTGATGATTGGCTGCATTGTTTCCCAGTATCCTATTGAAGATTTTTGCTTCTCTGTTGATCAGAGATTGGCCTATAATTGTCCTTCCTAACTGGATCCTTCTCCAGTTTTGGTATCAGGTTAATGCTTGCTTCTAGGAATGAATTTGGGAGTCTTGCTTCCCTTTGAGGTTGATTAAAGAGTTTGAGAAGTAGCAGCATTAGGGCTTCTCTAAAGAGATTGTAGCACTCATCAATGGATTCGTCAGGACCTGGCCTTTTCTTTGTTGACAGGTTTTAAATTACATTTTCAGTTTTAATGACTGAAATTAGTTTATTTAGAATATTTGTATCTTCTTGGTTCAGCTTTGATAATTGATATGTATCTAGAAATCTGTCGATTTCTTCTGTGTTTTCCATCTTGTTAGAATACAACTTCTCAAAGTAGGTATTGATGATCATCTGGATTTCTGTAGGATCTGTTGATTTCACTCTTTTTATTCCTAATGGCATGGATTTGAGTCTTCTCTTTCCCTTTTTTGATAAGGTTATCTAAGAGTCTGTCAATCTGATTTAATCTTTGAAAGAACCAATGCTTCAATTCATTGATTTCTTAGTCTCCATTGCATCACTTTCTGCTCTGATCTTTATAATTTCCTCCCCCACATGAGCTTTGGGCTTGGCCTGCTCTTCTTTTTTGAGAAGCTTGAGTTTCAACACTTAGGTTGTTTATCTGAGCTTGCTCCATTTTCCGATATGAGAATTCACCACTATACATTTTCCTCATAGCACCACTTTCATTGCATTCCAACACTCTGGCATGTTGTATTAGCAGTATCAAATAATTGTAGAAACTGTCTAATATCTTCCTTAACTTCCTTGGTTGTTCAGGAGGGTGTTATTTAATTTCTATGTGTTTGTGAAGTTTTCATGGTTTCTTTTTCCACTGATTTCTAGTTTCATTGCACTATGATCTGGTAATGTGCCTAGGATAATTTCAGTTGCTTTGCAGTTACTTAAGCATGTTCTCTGAGCTAGTATGTGGCCAGTTTGGAGAATTATCCTACGTGCAGCTAAGAAGAATGTGTATTCTGATGTGTTGGGGTGTAACACTCTGCAGACATCTACTAAGTCCATTTCTTCAAAAAGTTGGTTCAGTTCTGGTACTTTTGTGTTGATTTTTCTTCTAGTTGATCTATTGGTGACAGTGCCATACTGAGGTCCCCCATTACAATTGTATTACTGTTTATTTGATTTTTCATGTCTGTTAATATTTGTTTTACATATTTGTCTGATATTTGGTGCATATATATTTATGATCATTATCTCTTCCTCATGCATTGTTCCTTTATAAGGATGCAGTGGCCTTCTTTGTCTCTCATAATGAGTGTTGACTTGAAATCCACTTGGTCTACAAATGGAATAGCCACCCCTGCTTTTTTCCAGGTTCCTGTCTCATGGAGTTTTTGTTTTCATCCTTTAACTTTCAGTCTGTCAATTTCTTTGGTGGGGGGGTCAGGGTCTCACCATGTAGTTCAGGCTGGCCTTGAACTTGCTATGTAGC
>PVLA01017043.1:0-18741 GCA_004027455.1 Hydrochoerus hydrochaeris
GGGCAGGTGGGTGACTGATGATCATCCTGCCAGCCTTGAGCCTTGCTCTTCCACCTACCTGTCTGAGATCATGAGATGTTGGTGGAGGTTTGAGAGCCTGCCAAGGAAATTCTTGATTCCTCACAACACTATTCTCATTTCTCCTCTTTGACTCAGTCTGGACTTAGGGCTATGGTTTCCTTCTGCATAGAGGATTAGGAATCAAGTATATAGTGAGTCCATTGCATAATAAATAACTTAGAGTTGACCTGAGTCTGTCTTGAAGAGATCAATGGACTTAACTTTGCCCTCTGTCCACTTGAAATATATGCTTTCCTTGAAACTCAAAGGAAACTTGAAAGACTTTCAAAGAAATATTGGGGTCAAAGGGCTGATGAAAGCTGGGAGAGACACCATGCTTTTTGCATATTTCTTTCTGAGGGCAGAGAATGTCTCCAGGATGTGCCACAGAGAGTGAGGATATTTACTGCATTTTTTTTGTACTGGGAGTCAAACTCACAACTGCACACTTGCAAGGCAGGCACTTATGCCACTGAGCTAAATCCCTGGTCCTAACTACATACTTCACTGACATTTCCTTTATGAAAGTATCCTTTTTAGTTATTACTCAGAATGCATTTTCACACTGTTTCATGGTTTTGTTGACAGTTTCCATTAGGGCAGCAAGAATGTTGCTCACTATGGAGTCCAGTTACAACAGGGAGTTTGAGGCAAACCAAAAGCAGACACCTCAGCAACTTGCACCACTAGGTCCCTGTGAACCAGTGACCCACCTCCACCCTGCCTGCAACAACCCAGGATGGAGATGACCCTGGAAGAGTCCGGCACAGCACAGGAGGAAGTGCTAACTGGTACGCACAGAAAGGTGGCTTCCACTGTCAGGGAGAGAGCGCATCCAACTAGTGGTACCAAGAGGAGCACCTGGAGGGATCCACATGGCAGTCCTGACCTCAAGGCTCCCACCTGACTGCCTTCATGGCCAGATCATCCCTCACCTGAGCATAGCTCAGGATTCTGCAGAAGGAAATGGCTCAGGCCTTTCAGCAGGCAAAGACTGACTCCACTTCTTTCTCTGCATTATGTGGTCTGATTTTCAGGTTTCATCATTGGCTTCAGAGCAGCTTAGTTATGTTTGAAAACTGCTTATTTTGGCTTTGCCTTGACAGAACCTCATGAAATTGTCTTCCTTCATGGAGTCTGAAAGGAAGCCCATGAAATGGAACTCCTAGTCAACAAAGAGAACCACTGCTGTATCACTTGGGACCCTGAGCTGGCTGGGCTAATCCAAGGCCCTGTTCCAGTGAGACCAACTCCTCCTCTGCCAGGCACCAGCTGCCCTTGCCTTGTAGCTTTACCTCATTTCCTTACCAGTACAGCACTGCTGAGTTCATGGCACAGCATGACAGTGAATGCCTGAGGTGTGCCCACATCCTCCTCACTATCAGTCTAAATTCTCTGGCCCCAGAATCACCTGCAGTCAGGTGTTTGGTCTGAATCAATTCATAAGACTTCATGACATTATTTTTCCTCTTATATGACCAGGAAGCAGCTGTGGCTTTGAGATTCCTTTTCAGAGTCTAGGAGTCTCATGTATCAAGTGACTAATTGTATGTTTCTTATCAAAAACCTACCTAGGGTCAGTGTTGACAAATACTGCTCAGACTTTTCTGAACATGGATTCACCATCCTAAAAACCTAGATGCCCCTTTGTGAAAGTCAAGGACTTGGTGCAGACCATCAAGCCATCCCAGAATGAAAGGATTTCTCTGCATTGGAAGCTGAAGAGCTCAGTTATGTAATCATCCAAACTCCTCACGTGACATCATTCAAATGTCCTCATTTCCTAAGGTTCATGAGAGAAACTTGAAGCTATGTGGAGAACATGTCCCCACTCTGCCCTATTCCACCTTGCGTCTCTGTGCCACTATCTCTGGTCTCAGTAATCTCAGAAGATAAAGGCAATCAGGGCATAATGAGATCACTGAAATGAGTCTAGCAAGTGCACACTGTCATTTCCTATGGAACAGAGCAGAGTTTCCTCCCAAGAATGCTTCACAACTCAATATTCTTCTGATGGCCCCAGCTCCAAATCCAGCCTCTTTCCCTATGTTCTAGAAAGGCCAGCTGCCTGAACAATTATCATCAGCTGTGGTTCAGATCTCTGCAAAATGTATTTAGATAGCTTAGGTATTTTAAGGACATTTAAAAGTTTTCTTTTACCTCTTAAAAATGCAAAGATTTCATTTTCCTTCCTGCCATTTATGTCCAAAGTGAGGCCCAATAATTGGGTCTCCCAGGTTACAGGTAGTGTTGCTGCAATCTCACTGTAGACTTGAAAATGGGCTCTGTAAAAGTGTCCGGATCCTTTGCCCCAAAAAGTTCTTTGCAGACATTGCATGCACTGTAACAGCTTAAGGCATCCATCCAGAGCTTTGCCAGCTGACAATGAGCTCTGAGAAGCATCATACCAATGCCTCAAGGAAAATATCTGGATGTCAGTATTATTGTGCAGGAGATTAAGACACACAGAAGTGCCTGCTTGGATCCTCAGTCTTAGATTTCTCTGCTTTTTTAGACCAGTGCAGAATTCAGGCAAAACAAACAATCCATAGAAAGGATGAGAATGAGAAGCTATAGTGACAGTATCTAGCAGTGTCCCAGCTCTGAAAAAATCTAGGGAGCCTTCTAGTGGAAACATTAAGAAATCAATCTGCAGGGCTTTGCCTTCAGGTGTCTTACCTGATCACCACAGCTCCTGCCTTTCCCCTCCATGAAAATTTATTCAATATAGTATTCTGTGTTTACTGGTGTTGTTCCTGAATGTCACTCTAAATTTGTAGCAATAAGATCCCATCATTCACTAGAAACTGGTAATATTTCTTGAGTTGTCTCAGGAAAGATTGGTTTCCAAAACTTGTATTGAAGGACCTACAGCTAAATTTGGGCACTAGGAGCATTAGTACCATTCCTTCTACTGCCCTATGGAGAATTAAATTTTAGGCAAAGAACTGCCTCAAGACAATTAGATGTGAATTTCAGGATTTTGAGTTTCCAAGAATCACATCCACCATGGTGTGGTCCTGCTCACAAAGTCCCCACTCTCAAATACCCATGTACTGTATTTGCCACTGAGAAAGCAAAACTAATCAGCTTCAGACATGGGCTAGAGAGACCCTAGTCACAGGATGTTCCAGGTGAAACTTAACTATACCCTAGAATCCCCATCAATTGCACTGACATTTAATTAAAGATCAAGTCAATTAGGTTAGATTTCACTCCAGCTTCAGTGTCATCTAACTGTGTTGCCATGACTGACACTAGTTGGAGAAGCCTCCAAAATGCTCACAAAGGCTGCCATATTGGACCCCATCCTTTTCCATGGCCTCAGGAACAAGTGGGAGGCTTCTCCCAAGATGCTATCCTTCATTTCTTTCATTGACAATTTGTGTTAGTGACAAAAACTTCTTACTAGATAGACCTGTTTTAGGAATGTTGCTATAAAATAAGTTCATCTTTCCAGAGGATATTATGAATGCTACAAAGAAAACACACCAATATCTTGTTCATATCAGGGCCATGATGATGATATGTATAGTTTCCCTTTGAATTTGGTCTGGTCTGTCTCCTTTGAATTGCTTTGACCTGCCAACTGCAACTCTCTTCTCTCAAACTTAGAATGGTTATGGCCAAGACTCATAGAAAACCACCATTTCTACAGGGTCTAGGTGATGCAAGGAGGCTCACAACCACATAAGCTAGTGATGGGAAACTCAGTGCTGACAAAGACCATCCATGAGAATGAGAAGAAGCCCTTCAGAGCCAGATCAATGTGCACTGCACTGGGAAGTGCAAACATTTATATTTGACAGTTTCCTAGACAACATATTTGCCTCATGGAAAACAAAGGAATTGGGGAGATTTCATATTCCCCAAAATGACAGCTGGAACTAGTGAAGGGATGGATCTATGGCTACATTTGAGAGCCGATACGTGAATGTGTCATATCCTCTTTGACTCCTCATTCCTCATGATTGAGAAGGGTTGGTGAGAGGAATCAGATCCACAGGGTAACAGCAAGAAGCAGGTTGCTGCATTCAGGTCACAACTTAGGGTCTTGATGGTGCATGACCTTGCCATGCCTTTCTTGTTGATGGCTAGGAGTAACTCACAATCATGATCACTAACCGTGGACACTGGGGTGGTGTCTCTGCTGGTATAGACACCAAGTGAGGGAATATAAGACATGCAGGACACAGTACCTGCACTTGTGCTTCCAAAGTCATGGGGCTGCTGTGGGATCAAAGGTTGCAGACAACCTCAGGGATTTGGATCTCCACATCTGCTCCTTGTCTGCCAAGAAGACAGAAACAGGAAGGCTCAAGCTGATGGCCATTCTTCTGAGGATGCATGGCTTCTCCATGCAGCCAGGGGATCTGCATTGTCATGTAGTGGAGAAGCAGGCTCATAAAAATGGTACTGGCTGTCTTCAGCCATCTTACTCACACATCACCTATATCCTGGGCTTCTGTCCTTCCTTCAAAGTCAACTTGTCCTTTTTAAAAAAAAATTCATGATGGTTTTTGATCGCCTCATATACATCACTCTATTCTAGTCTCAGACTCACTGGCACCCTCACTGCATTCATAATTGACCTGACTGAGTGGACAAATGGAAACCAGTGCTAGAAATCAAAACCATTCCCAGAAAGAGCAGGATATCGTTTAGCACAAACCTGAAAGGATGGCTCCAGCAGCATGCTCCTTATTCCGCTATGGTCCCAATGAACTCTGCTCAAGATGCTGGATTCAACATCTTGGAGTCATTCTCATTTTTATTTTGTCTGAGAAAGTCACCATACAATATTTTTCTTCCTGGTGTGGCCTGTGTTATAGACCACTAAGTCATCCAAATTGCTATAGTAACATACATGGTCATCAACTTGGCTAGGATGAAATTTCTGCTAGCCCCAAGGAGCTCAGCTCATCTTTTCAGACAATGTATTGAAATAACATCTTTAGAGACATTGATCCAGAGATTTACTGGATGACCATGAATTTTGAGAAAAATGTCTTGGCCTCAAGGAAGGCAGCTACATGTCAACAGTATCTTGCAGGAGATTTACAACATATCAGCACCTCTTACTGACAATCTCAGCCACAGATTTGTAATTAATTAGTTCACTGTACATTTAGGCAAATTTAGACTGTTACATGATTTAGATTGTGAATGTGTGAATAGTACCTAGGATCAGAGCTGGCAGACATTCTGGAGAAACTTCCTGCCCCTTTGAGGATGTCAAATTCAATTCAAGACAGGAATTCATATGAGTTGCCTCAAAATCCTTGATATTATCTAGTACACAAACTGCTATTTCTGTCCATTAAAAATTTACTCAAAATATTCTCTGCTTACTCTCAGAAGCTTCTAATATAAATTCCCAGCACTGAGAACAGTATGATCTATGCCAGTCACCCATGGGATTGTGTCCTCTATCCAACCTGCACAGGGCTGCAAATAAAACCTATGAAGATTCACAACTACCTGTGGGCAATAGAAAGTGACACAACCATAGCAGATATGGCACCATGGAGCAGGAGAGTACGTTCACTATATTTAAGAAATCCCACTCTGGATCCAACCATGGAGGGACTCAGGGGGCAGCACACAAAGGCAATTTGCCCGCCCTCTCAGCAAGCACCCCTGGCATGAGGCAGGAGAAGAATCACTCAGCGGCTCCCACGAGCCTACTGGCACACAGGCTGAGAATCAAACATCCCCCCTCTACTCCCCGTTAGCAAGTGAGCCAGAGATTTAGACATCTCTTGAGAGGTTAACCATATGCAATGTAGCAAATTGGGGGGTGATTTCCTTCTATCATCTCTTTGAAGGCAAATACTGTCATCAGTGTTTTGCTTTGTTCTGATTAAAGGTATTGCTCTAGTCAATATTCTGTTTTGATAAGTTCTAGAATGTCTTCTATTTCCTTTGATCTGGCAATACCTGATTGAAAGAACTGTTGTGAAGATAATGGGATATACTATGGTAACTCTTACTGTTATGCCAGTAACCTGTTGAGGGTTTCAGTGCACTATCTCAGTTGGCTTTGTTCCATATCATGTTCTGTTGCATTTCACTACCTACAAAATAAAAAATTAAAATAACAAATAAAAGGAGGAAAAGAAAGCACTCTTAAGGATATAACTAAATGTATATTTAAGTGTGTAGGATTGATAACCATGTTGCTAAGTTTTTGTTGGATCATGGAGCAGAACGGTTTGTAGCCTCACTGTTTGAATGTCCACTTTGTATGTTTTAATTTTATAATTTGAACAACTATATCTAAGACAATATGTAATTTACCAACTAGTGATTTTTTACTGTTATTTTTTTAAATTCTGTATTGTTTCTTCCTTTTTCTCTTCAAATTAAAAAAAAAATGCTACTCTGAATGGACTTAAAGAACAATCCCCAAAGGGGTCTTATGTATTCATAATCTGGTCCTGCACAAATTCCCACTGTATGGAACCCATGTACTTACAGGGGCCAAAACTGAGTCCAGACACTGGTTCCACAGTCTGTAGCCACAGGATTTTGCATTTCCCTATCTCTCCCTGTCAGGTTGCACAATATCATGGATACTCCCCACAGAATGTTAGCTAGAGCTATAGGTCCAGTTCCTCATTTTACGCAACAGCGAACCTAGGACAGAAAATTAACCCTGCTGATGTTTGATACAAACTGGAGACAACCCCAATAAAAGCTACACACAGGGCTCTATATTGAATCAATTCTAGTCCAGAGGTACTGGACCAGCAAGGGCCACTACCAAGAGGTAGCATCCATTTCTTTGAATGGCATCTTAACTTTTATAACTAAGAGAAAACTACAAGATGACCTGAATGCATCCTGACAATGTCCCCAGGAGCCTAGGCCCTTCATATGCTCCTATGATTCAGGGGATGACCTGGCCATGAGGCACTGGTATTATCCCCACCTCACTTTGTGACCTTCATGGAGAAATAAACCTACACTATGCCTGAGGATTTGGGAGAAGCATTCCCTGCAAGAAAGAAAATAGATTTGACTCAAAACAATATTAAAATACCAGATTAAATTCACCCTTTCCTGGCAGGTGGGTCACACCAGTAAATGCATACTCACACTGGGAAATTAGGGAATGGAAAGCACAAAGCATTAAGTTGGTCTGGAAATAAACTTACCCTCATTTTCAGGTTGGAGAGTGTGAAGGATAAGGTGGGTCCCACGACAGATGCTCAGAGAAGACACAGAAGTCCTAAATGTCAACAAGCATCAGTGGTCATGTGTGAAGACAGTACGCAATTTGCCAAGAACTCAGGGAAAAACCAGCCACAGAGATCTGGGGAAAACTGTTTCAAGGTAAATGCTCACAGTGCTGACCCTAAATGCCCAGGGGCCAGTTTCTTGTGGTCACATTTGAATCTGCATGCTCAGAGCAATGGACATGAGGTAAGCCCATGAGGACATGTCAGGGAGGCAGAAGGTGCTTATAAAAGGACTCTGGATGGACTTCAACTATTATTTAGTCTTGCCTTTGCAAAGGGCTTCAAGGTTTCCTTACAAACAATATTATAGCACACAAGAAGGAGATGCCACCTAGAGGGCTGAGACAGTGTGTGCTCTAAGCCTACTCTGGACTCCCCACATAGGAAGTGAGGTGCCTGATCTGGAAGCCTCTGCTGTTTCATCTCACTTGCTCAGACAGTGGGCAACAACTCCTGTCCTGGGGCTGTCAGCCTTCTTGGCCAGAATTGTACCAATGGCCAGAGAAAGGCAGGGGAGGTGCCTGCAGCATCCTGTGGTGACAGAGGATGCCATGTTGCCCACAGGATTGACACACACTTGGAACACCACCACCTTGGTCCTGTTTGGACAAACAGGAATCACGAGGGTAAGTGGACAGCGCTATGGTTTTCCTTTCTCAAGGCAGCGCTCCATTCCCCTGCAGGGTACTGCTGTGCACAGAACAGAGGCCTTAACTGAGCATTCTAGATGGCCCACCTTGACTTAAGGAAAGTCTCCCAGGGGGTGGATCTCAAGTTGCATCTCTATTCCTTACAGTCACCTCTGTGGTGACTATAAGTGTTGTCTACTCCTTCATCTCCATTTCTTGCCTGCAGCCCTTGGAGAATGGGGATAATGCTTTTGGAATGGTCAGAGACCTCTGCTACAATGGAACACTGCCAGGGTCCCTGGCTTCTGTTCAGTATCATGTACATAAAACACAGCATCTCTACCTAAAGCACTGTGAAAACCTATGAGAAATCTCCCTAGACTGGCAGGGACACTCTCCTTGCTTCTGGATCTGTGCTCCATGCTCTGCTGTAAAAGAAACCCAGCTACTGGACATCAGTCCTGACTTCTAGCCTTCCATGTTCTGCTGTCACTCCCTGGCATATATCTCCTGCCTTATGACAAAAGTGGTGATCAGGGACATCTTCTGCAGATGCTGTGCCATGACTCCTGTATGGAACTTTTTCCTGATCAACTCTCACTCTCCTGACTCTGGAAGGCCATGACAGGGAGGACCATTGTAACTGAGCTTGATGCACTTGGTCTCTACTCTGCACTGGTCTGGATTCCTGCCCTCCAGCAGGTGTCACAGTAGGTTGCAGAAGATGTCCAGGCAGATCAGGGACTACCTGTGGGGTCAGGGAACTGTGCGTGGCCTGGAGGCACCCAAACCCCTTCCTGCAGTGGTTCTCACTAGAGATCAGTGTTCTCAGAGATAAGGAGCTCTCTTCCAAGTGTGCCAAGCTCCCGTGGGACATTAAATTGTACATGGCCAGATCATTCATTTTCTGGACTCCCTAGGTGCAGGAGTAGCCATTCCTGACCATTGAAAACACACCACTGGTGGGGCTAGCACAGATGCTGTAGGGTCACACACTACAAGTGTGTGCTAGAAATGCCTGTGGGTAACTAATGAATACTGTACTTAAACATCAGAAACGTTGTCCTGTTCCAACTCCAAGTGATGCAGGGAAACATAAGGAGCAAGAATTCCCAGACTTTTGCACAGGGTGCTGTTCCATGAGGTAGGTGGGAGGTGTCTCCCAAAACTGGCTTCATTGCTCCCTGGTGATGACTTCTTGAAACAGTGAATAAGACAGGTGGCTAATCAGCATCTGATTGTCACTGTGTGGTATCTGAGACAAATGTGCAAATTCCTTCTCAGGTACGCTGAGGTGCACACAGCTTGAATGCCTGCCTTTGGCCCTGACACCAGGTTACATAGGTGAGCATCCATATGAGTCACCTTCCACATAATGGCATAGCAGGCCACTCTTATATCCAGCAGGGGTCAGCCACCCTTTTTTCCTATTTACCTCTTGAGAATACAGAGCACAGGAGGTATGAATAAATCTCCACAGGGAATAAGCTGGGAATCCCACATTCCCATGAGTGTTACCAGAAGGCAAATGGGCCACAATATTTCCAGTCTATGATCAGGAAGCTAAACCTTATTTTACAGAGATAGCTCACTGTGCTTCCACACTAGAAATCCATGCAATGATAGCTGAAAACCTGGGGACTAGACACAAATGCCCCATTTTACCATGATCCTGCCTGCAGGACTGAATGGACAACTTCTCCTTCACCTAAGGCAAAGATGGTAAGAAACTACACCACTGGATTACAGTGGGCCCTGCAGGACAGCACTGTGTGTGACCACCACTAAGGTCTGCTCAACCGGAAGGCTCTCTTCCTCATGACCAGTGTGCCACCACCAGTTAAATGACAACCAAGGGGAATGAATTGCCTGCAGAGAGAAACCATCCCTGGTGCCATGACTGCTCCTGTGTCACAAGTGACCACATTCAGCTTCACTTTTCCTGAGAGATTCCTTAGGTCTTGTCCAAGTTTGTGTTCAGAAACTGAAGAATACAGAGCTTGCAATTCAGTCACCTAACAATACCTCTTCTCCTAAAGACATAGAGCAGGAACAACAGGGAAAGTCATGGATACTAAGCAGGATAGTGTGTGCATTGACTGACTATGGAGCATAATGTTCTGAATGTATGGGCCTGATGGGGACACTAAAGCCTCGAGACTGAGGGGCAGGCCCAGATCGAGCAGACAGTAACATGGCCAGATGCTGCAGTCTCCCCAACCTACCTACTCGCAATTTTCACAGGTGTTCATCCCCAACACACATGGGATCTCAGCACCTATCACAAATCTTGACCATCCTATTCAGGGCCTTGTAGGGGAGCAAGTAGTTTAAGAGCATGGAGAGGCCCTACATGGAAGCCCCTCCTTCAAACAGTTGTTCCTAAACCCTTCACCTGTAGAGGATGAGTGTGCAGTCCACTGTCAGCTCCTATAGGTCCTAGACAAAGGCCATGCAGACCTAGAGGGTGGGTATGGATCCAACCCAGGCCCACCTCCAACAGACCCTCAGAAGTGACCACCAGGAAAGGAGGACCTGAGGCCCTTCCCAACACAACATGAGACCTGGCACCCAGTGAATGACAACCCTATCTGCCTGGCTAGAGCCACATAGACCTAATGTTTTACTTGACAGAGACATCTTTGCCAAGTAAAACATTAAAAACTGTCAAAAGAAATACTAAGCAGGATTATTTCCCTCTCTCCAATTTCTATTTAGAGTGGTATTTGTGAAGACATTTATTTCTAGAAGAACTCAGACTTCCTTAGGTAATTTCTCCTCAGGATTTCATGTTGTCAAGGTTTGGGAAATGTTTCGACACATGTTCATTCTTGTTCCACAGTTGCCTCAAAGATTGGATTTCCTCAGAATCCATCCAGATTTTCACTGGCTAATGAGCACTTTCATGAGGACCAAACAGACCTGAGTATACTGTGCCATGTGGCTTCCACATAAGCCTAAAAGGTATCAGCTCTCGTGAACTGACTCTTGATTCACTCAGATACACCACAGGTTGTTTATTGAAGACTGAAGATTTCCACCCCACACCTGAACAGCTTATTCAACCCAGTGATGATTTCACTGCTGAGCCTCAGAAGATGAAGGCACATCAGGACAACCAAATGCAGATGGTCTTATGCTCTAAGTGACTGACTGGGGGATGACAATGTACACTGTATGTACCATTGTTGCCCCCTGATTGATGTGTCTTGACATTTTCTTGTAGTTTTTCCTTTTAGTCCTTGAATAAAATGGGTTTTTTAAAAAACGATGCTAGGTTCATTTTAAATGAGACAAACTACCTACGTCCATAGCACTGTGATGTGTCCTACCTTTCCATGTCCTCCAAACCACCTCAGGAGACAGGGCCCTATTCAGAAATGGGACTCTTTTAGCCCCAGTTTCACCAGCCAAGGCTCTCTCATGGCATGTGGGATGATTCTAACATATCTAGCACATGAAGTATTAGAATGCTATCAGGAAAATGTCACTAAACAAGCCTCATGTCCTGGAGAGTCAAGCTAAAGAAACTGAATCTATTGCCAGCCCAGATACTTGCTGAACAACCCAGTAGAGAAAAACCAGGACTTATGATTTTACTCAGCTCAGTACAGTATCTCTTATGGAAAAGATGGAGATCAAAAATCTACTAACTCACAAAGGCAGAATGACATCTGCATAGCATAGGTTTTAACATCAACACCCTGATGGATGTCCTGACACTGGCTCCTTTGTGAAATATCTTCTCACCCTTCCATTCTTTTGTCTGCATCTTGGAGGTAGTGATCAAATAAAAAGCTGGAACAGAAGAGATTGGAAATCTTTCAGTGACCCTCAACTTTTTCAGCTGTCCATCATTCCTGCTCCATCACCTCTGGTTAACTCTGAACCACTGGGAAATAGAGATGGATGCCAGGTTTAAGCTTTCCTACCACTTTGACTTCTGCAGTTACACAAATTTGCAATCTGTGACTCAGGACTGCATCTGGTTCAGAGTGGCTGAGCATTCCCTGGAGATGGCTGGGAAGGGATTAGAGCTTCTTTCTAAACTGCACCCATTGCAGCACTTTGACTATGCCATGTCACACAACTCAAATACCAATTTTTCAAATGCTGACCACTTTGGTTTCTGCAGTGCTGAAGCAGGAGTAGATCCACAGTCCCTGCTGGCAGAGTTTAATATGCAGAATGCCAGTTCCTAGCTTGCTGATGTCCTTTTAGCAATGGGTCCTGCCAGTCAAGAGAACCTGGAGGTTAATGAAGCCATGTTTCAAGCTTGATTCTTCCACATGTGATGTGACATCTGCCTAGGTACTAAGCCCCAGACCTACATTTCTGCTAGAGAACATGGAAGCTCAGGAGATGAATTCCAGTTGTACCCACAACACACCCAGGCTCACAAGCTTAGTCTCAAGCACTGACAAAGAGCAGAAATCAGGTGCCTGTAAAAGAGCCTGCCTGTGCTTAATGTATTGCCTTGATGAAGCACCCTGATTCCAAGCATTCCATAAGACATCCTGTTTTTATTTTGTACTGAAAGGGTGATAACACTGTGGATTTCCTTTTCCAAAGTGAAAATAACCCTTGGGAAATATCAAATTTTGGGTCACCACTACCATTCTCATTCTTACTGCCCAGGGCCTCTTCAGAAAATAAATCCATGGCATTTGGCACTGAGAAGCAAAGGCCTCTTTAACCCTTCACCTGGGCTACAGCCCAACAACACAGGAGCATTTATGTGTGGATGAACAGCGTGTTGTTCATGATTCCAGCACTATCCATGTTATTTCAGTCTTTCTATTTTATTGTATCATGTTAGATAATGTGTGATGTGGGAATTAGCAAATGAAATGCCTTCAGTGTTTGACTCGATTGATTCATTGATTGAGAACATTAGGTGCAATTTGCATGAATTTAAAGTTGCCTTGAGCCAGCCTAGGTTTGACATAACATGAAAAGTTCAGGGGAAGATTTACAATGGGAAATGAAGGACATCACAGCCAGGGTCAGAAGTCTGAAACACTTGGAGAGAAACTGTAGCCCCAGTTGAGGAAACAGATCTATAGTTAAGACAAGAACCCAGGTAGTTTTCCGTAAGTATGACTACATTTTATCAGCAACATTGCTGCCACTTCTGCACTCACTCAACCAAATATCCATCAATGATATTGCCACTGACATTTGGTGATCCGAATTGCTAGCATGAAATGAAAAGCATCTACTTGATATGGGGGGTGGCTTCTAGAGTGGGCTGTTTCAGGCAAATACACCTTAAGAGACCTGCCATATTCATCCCTAGCCCCATCCTTGCCCACAAAATCTCTCTCTCAAACACACCTGTCTACACTTGAGAGTGCAAAACTGAGTACTAGACATGGGTTACAAGGCTCTAATCACAGGATTTTTCATTGCCAGCTAAACCATCCCTTCTCAGAGTCCATATTATCAACTACACTCCCCATGTATCTATCACAATCTATAGTCCAAGTCAATATTTTAGCTTATGTTAAACCTGAGTCTAAGAAACTGAAAGCTGGCAACACTGAAAAGCCCCAGGCCGCTCATCTATTTTGCCAAAATGGAGCCCATTTTTCTCCACTTTTTTCCAGACCAGCCACACATTCCAAAGTAGTTATCTTCTGGTTCTGGGAATGACGCATTCCCTTTTGCAGAAGTGAAGTTGTATGGTTAGCCATACTTGGTTTTGTAGGGTCATTATCCAACAGTTCATAAGCCTAGCTTCTCTGAAGAGGTCTATGTGCGTAATGCAAACACACTGTCAATACTTGCACCTAAGTCTTATCCATAAGCAATGAGAGAATAATATCAGCACCTCTCTCTTGTTCTTGTCTCTGCCCTGGTGATTTGTCATTAACCTTGGATCTTCTCTCTAAGTCAGATACAGAGGAGTAGAGAAGGCAGATCAAAGCAAATTTCAGAAAGTCAAGGTAATGGTAACTCTCAGAACCATGCTATAGAAATGAGGATTGTAACTCATAGTTCTCTTGTAACAGAATTCCAAGGCAATACAATGTTAATAGACTGAGATTGGTTAAATATCAAGCCTGTAATATTTAAGTTATGAAAAGTTAAAAGCTAGCATCACCCAAATGAACTTGCTTTCTATCCTAGAGAGGGAATTAATTTTTGCTTCTACACAGGGTGGTTGTAACATGTCAAGTGTAATTATAAACTTGGGTTTATACCTGGATAGTATGGTTTAAAGAAATGTGCCTGGTTGTGAAGTGGACAAGGAGTGAATTGTGATGCTTGATTGTCAATTTGTGTAAATAACACCCATGTAAATGGGCTCAGCATAATTCTGGGTGTGGAAGATCTACCCTAGGGAGGAGCACCACCAGGATTCTATAAAAAGGAAATGAAGCTAAGGATTGGTCTGTTTCCACTGGGGGGGATTTCCAGTCTGTTTGCACATTGGACATCATCTCCTGGTGTTCATCACACTCCTCAGCCTCCAGCATTGACCGTTCAGCCTCCTGACATGTGCTCACATGGGCCACTACATGGGGCTCTGTGTGTTTGACTGGATCTTTCAGATCCCCAGTGTGCAGACAGCCTTTGTACTCTCCCACACTTGGCTCTCTGGCAGCCATTGGAAATCAATCTTGTAAGTTTTATAGATTTGCTTACCTTGTAGCACATCTGTTTCTCTAGGAAATACTGACAGCTACAAGGAGAAAGGATCATCTCCCCAACCACAGGAGAAACAAGGGAGAGAACTGAACTTATAAGCAGATGCTGTATTTGCCCCACAGCCTCTTGGGGTGAATGCACACAGTCTCCAACTACCTTGTACTGAACCCAGTGGTCCTAAGCATGAGGGCTTCCAAGAGCTGCAGGGACTTGTCAACCCAGTGCTCTGGCCCCAGTCTCAGAACTGGTAGATCAGGAATTTAAAGATCTTTTCTGCCACTCCAAGGGTGAGCACAACCCCAGGCTGGTCTGACTGCACACTCTGCAAAGGACTCAGCCCAGCAAGCCATGGGGAGCTGCAGACAGATCTGCTTGGAAGTAAAAAACAGGAAATCACCCATGAGGAGCATTTAAATTCCACCTACCCTACACTGCTGCTTTTTTACACGTGCATAGCCAAAGCTTGACAATGTTGGAAAGTAAAATCACCTCATGCTCAATATTATTTTGAAAAGAAACATTTTATCAACCTTCACTTCTTTGAGAGTGAAGATTGCAGGATACAAAGAAGAACGTGAGAGAAGTCTGGGGAGGAACACATGGGAATCGCCATTTGCTACATAGAGCAGAACATTTTTTACATATTTCTCTACCAGGAAGAGCTCATGATGAATGCCGTGTAAAGAATTTACTTCATGTAGCAGTGAAGCGTCCTTCCCTGGCCTAGATTGCTGAATGCATTTTGATACACTTTTATATTTTGCTAGAGGTTTCAATTATGTTTTTATAAGGCTCTTGCTCACCAGTCTGTATCTGCATCAGTGAGCGTGTGTGGGGGGGGGGAAAGCCAGCCACAGCCATTCCCAGCATCAGGCGATACCTATGGCCCCACTCTTTTTCCCTAATGGATAAATAAGGCTGTGACCAAGGATGGTGTCACTGCAGCAGGGGCCCACCAGGCATGGGCAGGAAGTACCACCAGGTCTAAACACAGGAGGCTAACAGGGTACTGAGGAGGAGATTCACCCATGGATAATAGTGCCTAGAGAGCCACCCAAAGCATCCCTGTTGGGATCCTCATCCTCACACATCTCCTGCAACTGTCCCCTGGTGACCACATTAGTTCACCTGAAAGCACAGCTTAGAACTCTGCAGAAACAATTGGATTAGGACCTCAGTGTCCAGGTAGCTTGAACCTGCCTCTCCATCTGCACTGTGGGAGTGGGAGGTGGAGGCACTACTGCTGGCATCTCAGGCTGACACGGACTCTGCTCTGGTATCCTAAAGAGGCCGAGGTCTATCTGGGCATTTTCTCATGAGCTTCAATATTGGTGACATTTCATTTCTATGATTGTGAACAAGGATCAAATGAGAAGCAAAAGCTAGAAATTTTACTATTTTATATAATTAAACTGAGAGCCCCTCCCACCACAGAATTACTGTGCTTTGTCTGAAGGGGAAAGTGGGAGAGGTCAGGAAAGGTCACGAGCTCATCATCCCTACCTCCCTAGGTTTCCTGGATTCCTCATGGAGCCAAGCAACTTGGTGAAAAGAGGAGATGCCAAGATATACAAAGCAAGATAAGCAGCTCTGAGAAAAGAGACCAGAAACATGGGCATCCCCTGTCTTGACATTTGATGTCCTGTACCTGTCAGGAGTTCTTCAATCTTGGTGCTCTAGAACTGACTTTTCTTGGGTAAACTGTCCAGTGCTAAGATTGTTTTTCTTGCTGTAAACTGGATATTCTAGGAGAGAGGAGGCAACAGAGGCAAGGGGTTATCAGCTGGTGACAACTTTAAGTTGAAAAGCTGCAATGACATGGATGTATTTATCCTGAAGAATAACTGTAACAACCTGAACCCAAGAAGCCACTCTTTGAAGGTTGATTTACATCAATAGCAAGAGCTGTGAAGAGACCCAAGTCCAGTACTGCAAGACTTAGCCCAACACACACAGTGGACAGGCCACCTGCAACATGTCCAAGACACACAAAGGCTTCCTGGGGAACTCGTGGGCCATTCTTCACTCAGACCTTGCAATACAGAAACAAGCTATTATGCCTTAAGAGCAATGCCAGGGCAATTAGAGGGAATCAGTGATGATGGAAAGAGAAAGGGAAGAGAGCGATAGGGAAAAAGGGAATAAAAGGGAAAAAGCTATAGAACTAAAGAGAAAAAACAAGGAGAGGTTTCCCAAGAACAGAGTATGCAACAAATTCCTCATGGACCCTCTTTGGGCAAATATTAAACTACACAATTTCACTAAACACAATTCTCATGAGTTTAGCCTGCAAGATTGATTGATTAGTGGCTTTCTAAAAAGAAGAGGAATTATGATTTAAAACCCAAGTGTTGAAGCAGGAGCCTAATGAGACAGAAGAGCTGAACACCATGCACCAGTTCTCAGCCCCAGGGGAGCAGAGCACTGAGTACTGGGTACCTGCCCAGGGAGAGGAGACTGCAACTTAGGGAAATCATCACTGTGCCAATCACTGGGAATAGACTTCCTTACACTTGCACACATTGGGCCTTGGTGTTAGAATCTCACCAGTCAATCACAGGCAGTGGATAGAACAATACTTTCCCAGGAAGGTATGACAAGGTAAGTTTCCCTATGGGCACTGGTCCCTTACACCCAGCAAGGTGCTCCTAGCACCAGCTCAGGACAATTAGCTACATGCACCCAAGTGGGTAATTCAGAACCCTGTGCATCAGCCTTGAGGCTGGGCATATGAATAAGGTGGCCAGGTGCCACATGACACACATCAGCAAAGGAGAAGATGCCAGGGAAAATGTTTCTGCCCAAGGTGATAAGCCCAGAGAGGCTGGGTGTGATCTGTGTTCTTTGAGCTGGCCTTCAGTGAAGACAGGCCATCTAGCATGGTCAGACTCTCTATTCATGACACTCTACTACTCAGAGCTGTGGAGACCCAACTCTGCTAGGCTTCCCACATGCAGCCCCAGGTGAAAGGGGTCATGCCAGGACCACAGCACTGCCACCTGCCTTGCAGGTGATCATAGAGACTCCTGTTTGAAGATGACAACTGGAAGAAGTGAGTGTTTAGTCCAGGAGGTGGCTATTCCTTTGTACTACACCAAGTGCCTCCTGGAGTCTCAAGGCTCCCTCTGCTCTTCAGCAGGGAATCACTCTCCTGAACAGAAAGTCATGCAAGGAATGGAGCAGCAGTTTAGAGCAGGGAGGAATAACCTGCAGAGAGGATGGAGTGGTGCAGCCACCCATTCCTATTTTTACCATCAGTACCATGTAAATTGAGGCAAGGCCAGCTGTTATTTCTCTTCTTCCTCCAACCCATCATTGTTGTACACAACATCATTTGGTTTATTATGAACTGGAGAATTCTGTGTTTATCAAATGAAACTCACAGGTTCTTTACAATACAGTAATTTTCCCACTCGCACTGTTGTGCACAAGTGAGGGTTCTGGAGCAGGAGGTGACAAGAGATGAGCATCACATAGATTGTGTCCCAGGTCTTTTTGGGCATGGGGCACCCAGACCTAACCCATGGGGCCAGATATTTAGGACCCTCAGGGCCCTCTTCTAACATTGTGGTGTTTTTCAGCGTTGGAAGCTGAGGGTCTTTCCTTTTCATACACAGAGTCAGTCAACCACAGGGCATGGCTGCAAATTGAAAGTCTGACCCTCAGGAGGAAAACTCAGAACTCAATGATGATAAACAGGTGTTGGTGCAACCTGTCACAAATCTTGGGCTATTCAATGCCTTGTACTGTAGCAAGTGTGTGAGACTGTGGAGAGGCCTCAGCTGCAGGACCCCCCTGCAGGCAGGTACTCCTGGACTGCTCCCCACTTCTGTTCAGGCAGTGTGAGTCTGCAATCCCATTGGCTCCCACAGGTCCATGAAAGCCCTGGACTGCTCTGCTATACAGACCCACAGCAAGGTTGCTGATGCAGCACAAGCCCATTCTCCAGCAACCTCTTGGATGTCAGGACTGGCAAGGGAGTAACCTGGGCCCCACCTTCCTGATCATAAGCCCTGAGGATTGCACTCTGCCTACCCAGCAAATGCTCATTTCCCTTTGGACATGTAGAATTGTATATCTTCAAAACCAATCTGAAGACATGTACTTCCTAGTCATGAAACAGCAGCAAAGAGACTTATGGGGCATCATTGCCC
>PVLA01017044.1:0-18700 GCA_004027455.1 Hydrochoerus hydrochaeris
TCTTTCTTTCTTTCTTTCTTTCTTTCTTTCTTTCCCTTTTTTCTCTTTCTTTCCTTCTCTTTCTTTCTTTCTTTCTTTCTTTCTTTCTTTCTTTCTGCTTTCTTTCTTTCTCTTTCTGATTTCTTTTTAAAGGCACCCTATCTCTACAGCATCTATGCCTTCTTTGATCCCAACTTGGCACATGTTTCTTTTTGAGCCCTAGTTGACCTTTTTCAGGTGTTTTTCTCCAGTTGTTACTCCTGATTATCTTTATAAATTGGTCTAAAAGCAGCTTGAAGTACCCATGCCCTTACCTGAATGTTGGGCTGCCTTGAAACCTCCTTCATCAGATCAACTAGTTTACTACCTTCAAATTAAGCCACATATGAAATTTTAGGACATGGGAAAAATGTAGAAAAATTCCTAACCAGAATGATCCAGTGTGACCCAATACCCTAGAGTCTTTATTCCCAACTAAAACCTCATGAACACTCTCCATATTAGTATTCACATTTGTATGAGTGTTCTGTGCTTCTGAGCCCTTATCAGAAACATCCATTAAGCTAACTGGATTCTGGCACTTCCTTGCCAGAATCTTCAAACATTTTCAAATTCCTCTGGCAAGCCAGTTCCAAAATCTTCTGAACCATATAAGCAGGTATAATCTCAACAATCCCATTTGTCTTCTACCAATTATCTGTTTAGGCCATGTTTTCATTGCAGCATCCAAATATATTACATATATAAAATTTAAATAAGAAAGATTTATATTTTTCTTATAGTTTCAGAGCATTTAGATTATGATGAGCTGGTTCCATAGCAAAAATCTTAGCTGAAGGGCACTGCAGAGCAAAACACCTAAAGAGCAGAGCCACCAAACAGTGTCAGAGATGAATGCAGGCAGGAATAAGAGATAATACTCAAGGTTATGTTTCCTTGCCCAATCAAGACACACTCAGAAGTATGTTTTACTAATCTGCCAGGCTTCACTTAATAGTCAACATTACAATCACCATTAACCATCACAGATTAGATAGTTTAAAATGGAAATTGACTGTGTCACAGTCTGGATGTTAGAAATGAGAAGTCAGTGCATTCTCAGGGCCATGATTCCTGTGAAATTGGTGCTGGAATATAATTTCCTGCATTTTTTTAATGTCTGGAGTTTACCAAATATCCTTGGTCTCCCTTGAACCATGGTTGCAGCATCCTTTGGCCTGGATGGAAAGAAATAAATTCTAGGATTTGATTCTTTACATGGTTTTCTCAAGCAGACCCCCAGAGCCGTCTTCTCAAATAAAATGTTTGCACTTTTGCATCCTTGAGTGTGTGATGCGTGGAATTGTGCTGATCTCTGAAATGCTCTTAAAGTGTATTTCCTCTTACCACCCATACAAAGTACTTTGTTTCTTTCTAGTGATTCAAATGTCTTCAGTGGACACACAGTTTTGGTCCCAACTTTACATATGGTTCCTTTTGAGCAAAATTTTAAGTTTTTCAGACCTTTCTCCTTCACTGTTTTCTTACAATTATCCATGTAAATCTTGCTAAAAGCAGCCAATCATATGCATGCCAGCACCTGAATGCTGAGTTGGCTTGAAATTTTTACCATCAGATCTACTTGTCCATAACTTTGAAACTCAGCCCTTCACAAAGTCTCAGGACATGGACACAAGGTACATAAGATATTCACAAGAAGATAATGTGCACAACCTATGCTCCAATTTCCCAATAGAATCCCTGTCTAAAGTTTCAGATACCCGAGGGGCTTTCTATCTGAATTCCTATCAGCCTTTTAGGTTCTAAGATCTGACCACAACCAACCACCAAGCTTGTTTACAACATTCTAGGGTCTGTATACTCCATATCACTCAACCTTTCCAAGTTTTTCTTCCAAAAAAGTTCCAAAAGCTTCTGAAACCTATGGTCTCAGACATAAACATGCCGAAGACTCCACTTCTCCAGTACTACTACTGGTACTAACTTTATGTAGTACTCAGCTTTCCCACTGTTAGTACAAGATGCTTGAGACCAGCAAAGTAAAACTGAAGAGATTCAATTTGACTTTGCATCTCAGGGGTTACAGTTCATGATGAGCTAACTCTGAATTTAAAGAATATCATTATGGAGGGGTGTGGCAGAGCAATTATACTTAGTTCTGTAAGCCAGGAAGCTCAGAATGCAAATAGTATCAGAGAGAAAGGGGAAAGGGCTAAATAGAGAACCTGAGGTCATACCTCCCTGAGTCAATCAGAAACAAACAGAATTGTGTTTTACTAATTCTTTAGGCAGCCCCAAGTCAACTGTATTGATAATTAAGCTTAGCCATCAAAATGGTGAAAGAGAAATATTTACTTTTGAATGGATTTGAATGTTGGCACCTGTTTCTGGCACTGACTCAGCTGTTATGAGGATCACTGGTTTCTGTTTTTCTGCTTAGTCATGATTGGATTGTTGGTTCTGTCTTTGTATTTGTCTCATCACCATGGCAAAGTGGATGTGACAGCTTCAGCTTTTACATCTGCACTTAATGCAGATGAAAAGACTGAGGAATGATGCCAGAAATACCTGGTATTCTTCAGAAATTAGCGACAGCTTTTCTACACTCATTCTCTTAAAATTAACTGGCTTTGTATTACACTGGCAAAAACTGGATTATAGGATCATCCCTGACTTCCAGCTTAATGTTAAAGAAAGGACTTCAATTACCACAATATCCTAGACCAGTGGGTCTTCACCTTGGTATCACATTGAGATGAAAAGGTGTCAGGCAGCATTTTAAAATGTAAAAACCTTGTGCATCAGCTTTGTCACTAATTTAAGATGTAGGGAAGAATTATTCATAAAATATTACATTCTTTCTCTGTTTTCAGATGAAACATTAGCCCTTATTTCTCATTGTCCAAGTCCTTCTCATGTCTGTTCTACTAAAGCATTTAATTGCTTAATTCAAGTTTTATCTTCATTAAATGATAAAGGGAAATATTCATTTCAGTTATTATGCTGGTCTAAGAAAAGGTGTTCACAGTGCCTGTACAGGGAGAGATTCTGAAGGAACTGGTGTGGTTTACAGGGATTGCTAGTTTTCTTTATGGAAATTTTTTGTTGAGTAGAAAGCTCTCCTCATTGTCTGATTCTATGGATTTCTATACCATTTATTGTATTTGAACTATTTAATAAGTTAATGTATTTGACGTGGATGAAAATAATTCTCATTTATTGATATGCTAGTAAATTTTGTTTGGTGAAATTGCAACTGACAGCCTTCTTTCCCTATCAGTTTTCCATATACATTTTACTTTGGGCAATTCTTCTCTGTCAATTGGTACAGTACTCTGAATTCTTCTTTGACTTGGCTGTGTCATTTTACTTGCTCACTGCTTAATCAGCTAAATATAAGCAACAATTAATTCTATTTAGCTATGAATAGAAGACCTCTCACTGAAATAGAGATAACAGCATAGCAATAAACTTGCAGAAAAAAGGAGCTACAAAAAAGTTGACTTACCATCTCTATCAAAAGTTGCTTTCTATTCTGGCTGCTAGTCATAAATTCAGATGTATATCATTTCTTTATTTCCTTCACTGTTTCAGTTTCTCCACTGTAGATTAACAACCACAAAGTTATAGTATAATATTTGTGTATGCTCAAAGTGACTTAAATTTGAGCATATTCAAATTGATATTATTTTCCAGTAAGGAAAGATATTTGAAAAAAATAAAACCTTACCAATTAATTTTTGCTAATTTTAGAAGAAAAATTCTAACATTTAAGCTTTTATTCAAGACAAATGTTTAGAGCTTCCTGAGATATTCATAAATGTCTCTTTGGTACCAGCACATACAATTTACCTCTTTTAAAACTGTGTTGCTGGTCAATCCTATCACCATCTTCCCCCCTCAGCCCAGATGAACAGTGTGGAGGGCCCTCCCATTGCCATCTGTGCCATCAATGGGAGCTAGTGAACAGCCTGGGCCCTTCCCATTGCCATCTCTGCCACTAATGGGAGCCAGTGAACAGCCTGGCCCCTCCCATTGCCATCTGTGCCACCAATGGGAGCCAGTGAACAGCCTGGCCCCTCCCATTGCCATCTGTGCCACCAATGGGAGCTAGTGAACAGCCTGGGATCCTCCCATTGCCATTTCTGTCACCAATGGAAGCCAGGGAACAGCCTGGGCCCCTCCCATTGCCATCACACAGAGGTGACTCAGGTGAGCTGTCCTGGAAGGCCCAGGGAATGGTCCCTCCCTCACTGCTGCCAGGACTAGAGTGTACTCTTCCAGAAGATCTGAGACCAAAAGGAGTGCCAGCAGCACAGTGGGGTCCCAACCTGGGTGCACAGGATGGGTAGGCAGAACTAGAGGCATAAATAATATGAAGCAGCAATAAAGATGTGAGTCAATAGGTGACTTCCATTGTGCTCCAGCACAAAGACAGGAAAAGGAGTGGGCAGGTGGAGCTGCCCTGTGTTGTGTTTTTGCTGTTTTGTTACGCTTTGATTTTTCTTTCTCTCTTTGTTTCTTTTTCTTTTTTTCTTCCTATTTTTTTCATTTTCTCTTTTTTCTTTTCTTTCTTTTCTAACTGGCTGGGGAGGACTACCATCATGGAAAACTAATCCCATTCCCCAAACCAAGACAGTTCAGATAATCCCTTGCTTATTCCCTGATTCTTCCTCTCCTGCTCTCTCCACTCTTTCTCAAAGTTTGAGTGACCATTCTTTCTCCTCCAGCCTTGCTTCCACTTCCATTTCAGTTCTCTTTGGTTTACCCACAGTCCTTCTGAAATCTCCCAACAACAGGGTAAAACCACTCTATCATGAGAAACATTTTGAATACAAGATTTCAATTGAAGTCAGTTCTGTTATATATTTTGTTCCTATGGTTTAAGGTACAAAATTAATAGCTATCCCAGTTTGTTAGTTTCTCATTTGTGCTTGATGTTATGTTACTGCAAATTATCCTTGTTTAGCTGGGATTTCATATCTGTTGTAACTGGTTGTTCTCCTTTCTCTAACAATACTGGGAAGCCCTGGAGTAATAAACTCACCACAGACCAGCATCAAAGAACTGAGGAGTAAGCCAAATAGATATCAACATCTCACTCTTAACTAACTGGCACAAGCCAAGAACCTCTGACACACAGAAGATATCCCTTAGAAACAGACTTTTCCTAGAGAGGGCTAGATAATAGTGACATAGCTACCTACTACAAAAAATAACAAGGTTCAACACAGAAAACAAATTTTAAAATAGAAAATGAGAAGATACAGAAGGAAAATGCAAACTCAGACCTTCAGCATACCCAGAGGTCTAGGAGATGACAAGGTAGACAAAAAAGGAAGATGCAAACACACATTTCCAAAATGATAGCATACCTAGTAAAGAAACAAATCCATGAAGCTATAGACAAAATCAGGTAATAAACAATCTTTCAAGTAAAAAAGAAATGTCAAAATTTATATGGGAATTGCTCAGCAAATCAAGAGTGAGATACATTAAAAAATAGATGATGGGTGGGCCCGCCTGTGCACCTGACCTGCCACCAAGAACTTAGTGGACAACTTCATCAGGCATAGGCTGCCTGGAACCTCCACCATGGGCCTGCCCTGCCACCAGGACCTTAGCAGAAGCCTGCATCAGGCGTAGCCTACCTGGAACCTCCTCTGAGGGCCTGCCCTGCTACTGGGAACATTGAGGAGGCCCACCCAAGAGAGAAAACTGCTCTATGTTGCTTTTTCTGGGCCCTCCCTCCCACCTGGAATATCAGAAGACTTCAGTAGGCTCCAGTTAGTGTGAAAAAATTTGGAACTTTGCTTCCAGGTGGCAAACCTTGCACTACAGCAGATTAACTGTATCAGTGTGGTGAGTATGCCCCTAAAATAGAGATGTACAGGACCAGTAGCAAAACCACCTCCAACTAACTCTAAGACTTTGGGGAGCCTGAAAATAGTGTGTGTGATCCCCTCCTACACATAGAAAACATAAGGTAGAGTGAAAATGACAAAACAAAAAAGCAAAATACAATCTCAAACATATAGCTCACAGAACCAACTATAGGAGACATTGAAATAGAGGACCCCAAAAGTAACACACTGGGAATCTCAGAAAAGATAGCCAGTGAAATAAAAAAACAACTGCATCAGGCTATAGAGGAAATCAAAATAGAAGTACTCTCCCATGTAAAGATAGAAATAACAACTTTAGTAAAGGAGTTGGTGAATACAGCTAAAGAAGAACTAGAGAAACAAGTACATGAGCATGGAAAACTGATTGAAACTTTGAATTAATAATATAGAAAACAAGCAGAATTCATGAAACAAACTCAAAGAGACATCCAAGAAACAAAAATATTCTATTGAAAGCATGCAAAACCACCTAAAGGAAGCTGAGGATATGATTTTGGACCTTGAGGACAGGATCACAATTGGTGATCAGCAAAGGATAGAACTTTTAAAAATAACAAAGCAGCATGAAATGACAATCCAGAAGCTTCATGATGATGCCAAGAGCAACAATATAAGAACAATGGGCATTAGCAAAGAAACAGGAGTCCAGGTATAAGACATACATAAAGTATTTATAGAAATAATAGCAGAAAATTTCCCAAACATGGAGAAAGAATCTGATATGCAGATAAGTGAGGCATATGGAACACCAAACAGTCACAATCAACATAAATCCACACCCAGACACATAATAATTAAGATCTAAGACATATAGCATAAAAACAGAATACTAAATCTGTCAGAGAAAAGACACAACTCACCTATCAAGGAAAGTCCATTAGAATCACAGACTTTTCAGCATAAACCCTCAAATAAAGAAGAGCTTGGAGTGAGGTATTTCAAGCCCTGAAAGAAAACAACCTTCAACCCAGACTGATGTACCCAGCAAAACTTTCATTCAAATTTAATGGAGAAAAAAGATACTTCCATGACAAAGAACAACTGAAGAAATTCATGTCCACCAAACCAACCCTAGAAAGAGAACTGAAAGACATACTAGACAGAGATAAAAATGACCACAATCCCCAAAGCAACAATAGAAAGAAACCACCAGGTAGGATAAGCAATTAAATAAGGGGAAAAGCAGAAAGAAACAACTGGAACATAACATGGCAAAGTCGAGCCAGTACATATCAGTGATATCCATAAATATAAATGGCCTCAATTCACCTATAAAAAGAAATAGATTGATGGAAGTGATCAAGAAACAGGATGCCACTCCAAAAAACACATCTGACCCAAAACAAAACTCATAGATGTATAGAAAACAGTATTTGATGCAAAAGGAACCCAGAAAAAAGCAGGGGTAGCTATTCTATTTGCAGACAATGTGAACTTAAAACCTAAAATAATTAAAAGAGATAGAGAAGTTCACTATACACTTGTTAGTGGAAAAATTCAAGGGGAAGAACTAACAATTATAAATATATATGCACCAAATACAGGAGCATCCAACTATACAAGACAGATACTAATGGACATGAAAAACTAAATACACAAGAACACAATTATAACAGGAGAACTTAACAGCTGAGTGTCACAAAGAGATAGATCAACTAGACAAAAAATCAGCAAAGTAGTAACAGAACTGAATCATACCTGTGAGTAAATAGACTTAGTAGACGTTTACAGAGTGTTCCACCCAAACACATCAGAATACACATTCTTCTCAGCTGCACATGGGACATTCTCCAAAATAGACCATATATTATCCCATAAAACATTCTTCAGTAAATGCAAAGGTATTGAAATCATACCATGCATAATATCTGACCATAGTGCACTGAAATTGGAAATTAATGGCAAAAGAAATTGTAAAACCTGCATAAATACATGGAAATTAAATAGCAGCCTTTTGAACAACCAGTGGGCTACAGATGAAATTAAAGAAGAAATAAAGCAATGCCTACAACTCAATGAAAATATAGAAACAACACACTGTAATCTGTGGGATGCAATGAAAGCAGTCTTAACAGGAAAATATATAGCAATAAATTGCATATAAAGAAAACAGAATGAGCACAAATAAACAACCTAATGCTCCATCTCAAGCTTCTAGAAGAAGAGCAAGCTAAACCCAAAGCTCATAGAAGAGAGAAATTGTAAAGATTAGAGCAGAAGTCAATGCAATTGAAGCAACAACAACAACAAAAAGAATACAAAGCATTAATGAATCAAAAAGCTGTTTTTTGAGAGAATAAACAAAATTGACAAACCCCTAGGTAACCTTATCAAGAAAAAGGAAGAAAAAACCCAAATTCCTGCAATAAGGACTGAAATGGGGGAAGTTACTACAGATCCCATGGAAATTCAAAAGATCATAAATACCTACTTTGAAAATCTCCACTCATCTAGAGTTGAAAACACAAAGGAAATGGACAGATTTCTAGAACCATATGAACCACCAAAGCTCAACCAAGAAAATATAGCAATTTGAGCAGTCCAATATGAGCTATTGAAATTGAAAATGTAATTAAAAACTTACCAACAAAGAAAAGCCCAGGTCTGGATGGATTCACAGCTTAATTGTACAACAAATTTAGAGAAGATTTGATGCTAGTACTCCTTAAACTCTTCAATGAAATTAAGAAAAAAGCAATACTTCCTAAATCATTCCTGGATGCAAGTATTACTCTGATACCAAAACCAGAGAAAGATACAACCAAAAAAGAGAACTATAGGCCAATCTCACTAATGAACATTGATGCGAAGATTCTCAACAAAATACTGGCAAATAGAAAGCAGCAAATCATCAAGAAGATTATACATCATGACCAAGTGGGGTTCATTCCAGGAATGTAGGGATGGTTTCATATATGTAAATCAATAAATGCAATACACCACATCAACAGAGCCAAACACAAAAACCACATGGCCATCTCAATAGATGCAGAAAAAGCTTTTGACAAAGTCCAACACATGTTCATGATAAAAATTCTTCAGAAACTTGGAATGCATGGTTTCTACCTCAACGTGATAAAGGCCACTTAGGACAAACCAACAGCCAACATTATACTAAATGGACAAAAACTGAAAGCTTTCACTTTGAAATCAGAAACAAGACAAGGATGTCCACTATCACCACTCCTTTTAAATATCGTTCTGGAAACATTAGCCAGGGCAATCAGACAAGAGAGAGAAATAAAAGGAGTAAAGATAGGAAAGGAAGAAGTTAAATTATCACCATTTGCTGATGACATGATACTCTATATAGAAGACCCAAAAAACTCCATTAAAAGACTACTGGAGGTAATAAACAAGTTCAGCAGTGTAGTTGGATACAAAGTCAGTGCTCAAAAATCAATAACATTCCTGTACACAAACAAAAAACTCACTGAGAGAGAAATTATGGAAATATTGCCCTTTACAATAACATGTAAAAAAATGAAATACTTAGGAATCAACCTAACTAAAAATGTAAAAGACCAATATGCTGTAAATTATACTATGCTGAAAAAGGAGATTGAAGAGGATATTAGAAAATGGGAGGACATTCCTTGCTCTTGATTAGGAAGAACCAACATTGTGAAAATGGCCATACTCCCAAAACTATTATACAGATTTAATGCAATCCCAATCAAAATAACATTGACATCCCTCACAGATCTAGAGAAAACACTACTAAAATTCATTTGGAAACAGAAGAAACCTAGAATAGTAAAGGCAATTCTAGGAAACAAAAGCAAGGCAGGAGGCATCTCAATTCCTGACTTGAAACAGTACTATAAAGCCAGTGATCAAATCAGCTTGGTACTGGCAAAGAAATAGACCTGAGGATGAATGGAACAGATTAGAAGATGCAAGCACAACTACAAAGACACTCAGCTACCTGATATTTGACAAAGGGGCTAAATATGCCTACTGGAAGAAGGATAGTCTCTTTAATAAATAAACGGTGTTGGAAAAATTGGCTCTCTGCATGCCAAACTAGATCCATGCATATCACCATGCACAAAACTAAAGTCAAAATGAATCAAAGACCTAAATATTAAAACAGAAACACTAAATCTACTGGAAGATAAGGTAGGTAGAAGTCTTGGAGACATAGGGGTAGGCAAAGAATTCATGAACAAAATGCAAACTGCATGGGAAACACTTCAAAGAATCAACAAATGGATTCTCATATTATTGAAAAGTTTCTGCACTTCAAAGGAAATCACCAACAAAGTGAAAAGAAAACCCAATGAGTGGGAAAGAATTTTAGCCAGCAACTCCTCAGACAAAGGATTTATATCTTGAACATATAAAGAGTTGAAAAACATCAAGCCTCCCAAATTCAAAGACCCTCTCCAAAAATGGGCATCTGAGATGAACACACAGTTCTCAGAGAAAGATATACAAATGGCAAATAAATACATGAAGAAATGTTTGCCATCACTGGTCACTCAAGAAATGCAAAGTAAAACAACACTGAGATTCTACCTCACTCCAAAAAGAATAGCTACCATCAAGAAATCAACTGATAACAAATGTTGGCGAGGCTGCAGGGAAAAATGAACACCGCTCCACTCTTGGTATGAATGTGGACTGGTGTAACCATTATGGAAATCCATATGGAGAATTCTCAGAAGATTAGGATTGGAAGCCCCATTCAATCCAGCTATTTGCCTCCTGGGTATTTTCCCAGAAGAATTAAAAATTTCATATCACAGTGATATGTGTGTACCCATGTTCATAACTGCACAATTTGTGATAGCTAAATCCTGGAAACAACCAAGATAACCATCAATGGCAGAGTGAATGAAAAAGAGGTGGCATTTTTATACAGTGAAATATTACTCAGCTATAAAAAGGATGATCTTGAGGCCTTCATAGGCAAATGGAGACAACTTGAGACTATCCTCATTAGTGAAATAAATAAGACTCATAGTTATAAATATCATATTGTGTCTCTAGTGTAAAAAGTAAATAAGAACTACAAGTGTAATAAAACCAAAATGTTAATTGCTTTTGTAAAAAAGAGAGGAAAAGAAAGTGCTTTAAGGGATATAACTGCATGTATGTTTGAGTGCATAAAATAGGTGATCATATTGCTGAATCTTTGTTGGATCTTTGAGCAGAAGTGTTTGTAGTCTGACTGTTTGAATGTTTATTATGTACCCTTTAACTTTGTAACTTGAACAACTACATCCAGAATGACAGTACGTAATTTATAAATTACTGATTTCTTAGTGGGGCTTTTTCTCATTTTCCTTTTTTTTCTTTCTTTTTATTTCTTTCTTTTACAATTCTGTATTGTTGTTACCCTTTTTTCTGTTTTGATTTTTTTTCTTGTATTTAAATAAAATTTTAAAAATTTATAATTGCTATTGTAAAAAAAGAGGAACTAGGAAGTGCTATAAAAGATATAGCTGCATGTATGTTTAGGTGTGTGGGATTGATAACCATATTTCTAGGTTCTTGTTAGATTGTTGAACAGATCTGTTTGTACTCTCTCTGGTTGAGTGTCCACTTTGTGTGCTTTATTTTGTAACTTGATAAACTATTTCTAAAAGAACAATATGTAATTTACCAACTTGTGATTTCTTACTGTTTATCTTCTTTTCTTGAAATTCTGTAATATTTCTACCTTTTTTTCTTTTTTTTCTCTTTCAATAAAAAAAGACAGCATAAAAATAGATGATGATTGGAGGAGGAGGGAACTGTGAACATTCAATATAGGAAAGAAATATCATGCATGAAATGAATTAGACATCCAGGACATCAAAAATCCCAATGACAGTCAACAAAACCACTTGAATAAAACTGAAGACAGACTTTCAGACCTTGAAGACAGGATCATAGCTAGTGATCATGAAAGGAAAAATCTCTTGAAAATAACAAAAGATCAGGATATAAAAGTTCAACAGCTGTAGATGATACAAAGATGAAATAAGAATAACTGGCATCAGTGAAAAAGCAAAAGTCAATAAAAATGACATTTAAAACCTATGTACAGAAGTAATAGCAGGAAACTTCTCAATCATGGGAAAATAATCTGACAAATGATAGAACTCTAATTAGCCATAACTCAAATCTATACCCGGACATGTAATAATCAAGATTCCAGAAATTCAGCCCAAATATTTAATATTAAAAGCTGTTAGAGAAAAGAAACTGGTCACCTATAAAAGAAAATCTGTCAGAATCAGGGCAGACTTCTTAATACAAACCCTCAAGTCAAAAAAGAGCTTGGAGTAAAGTATTTCAGGTCCTGAAAGGAAACAACTTTAAACTCAGATTGATGTACCCTGTAAAATTATTTTCAAAATTTTGAAATAAAAATTTGATGGAGAAATAAGATACCTTTGTGACAAAGAACAACTGAAGGATTCATGACTACCAAACCAACACTACAAAGGGAAGAGAAAGATATTCTAGACAGAGATAGGAATGACCATCATTTCAAGATCTACAAAAGAAACAAACTGCCAGGCAAGGCAAGCAATTAAACAGAGGAAAAGTGCAGAGCAAGGACAGCAGGGAAATAACAGGACAAAGATAAGCTGATACCTATCAGTTAAAAGCATCAGTGTAAATGGTCTCAATTCACTGATCAAAAGAAACAGAGTAGCAGAATGGATCAAGAAACAAAATCCAACAACATACTGAATACAAGAAACATATTAAACTTGAAATTCATAGACTGAAAGTCAAAGGATGGGAAACATTCCTCTATGCCACAAGAATCCAGAAAGAAACAGGCGTGCTTTTATATTTTCAGACAATGTGAATTTCAAATCGAGAATGATAAAAAGTGACACTATACATGATAGAGAAAAACTTCAAGAGGAAGAGATAAGAATCATAAATATGTATTTACCAAATATGAGAGCACCCAAATATAAGGCAAGTGTTAATAGAGATGAAAAATCAAATAAGCAATAACACTTTGTAATGGAGAATCTTAATAATCCATTTTCAGAAAGAGATAGATCAACTGGACAAAAAAAATAAGCAAAGAAATAACAGAAGTGAATTAAACCTAGGAACAAAGGAACCTAGCAGATGTTTACAGAGTATTCTACTCAACAACAGAATACACATTCTTCTCAGCATACAGTATTTTCCCTAAAATAGGCCACATACTCGCCCATAAAACATGCTTAGGTAAATGTAAAAGAATCAAAATCATCCCATGCATAGTATCTGACCATAGTGCAATACAATTGGAAATTAGTGACAAAAGAAACTACAAAACTCCATTAAAACATGGAAATTAACACCCTCTTGAACAGCCAAAGTTGACAGGTGAAATTATAAACGAAAATTAAACAATATCCACTATCAAACAAAAATACAAATACAACATACCAGAATCTATGGAATACAATGAAACCAGATCTAAGAAGGAAATGTATAGCAGTGAATTCCCACATCGGGAAAATAAAATGCACACAATTAAACAACAAAATGCTTCATGTTAAGCTTCTAGAAAAAGAAGGCAAGATAACCCAAAAGCTCATGAAAGGGATGATATTATAAAGATCAGAGCAGAAATTGTGCAATAGAGACTAAGAAAACAATACAAAGAATCAACGAATTGAAGAATTGGTTCTTTAAAAGAATAAGTAAAATTGATAAACCCCTAGGAAAACTTATCAAAAAGAGAGAAAAAACACTCAATTTCATGTATTAAGGAATGGAAAGTGTGAAATCACTAGAGACTCTGTGGAAATTCAGCAGATCATCAATACCTGCTTCAAAAAACTTTGCTCACAGAGGTTGGAAAACACAGAAGAAATTGACAGATTCCTAGGAACCTGTGAACTGCTAAAGTTCAGTCAAGAATATATAAAAGTTCTAAGTAACTCAGTATCAGTTAATGAAATTGAAAATGCAATAAAAAACTTAAAAACAAAGAAAAATCTTGGTCCTGATGGATTCACTGCTGAATTCTACAAGAAATTTAGAGAAGATCAAGTGTTAATACTCCTCCTACTGTGCAATGATATTAAAAGGGAAGCAATTCTACCTAACTTATTCCTGGAGGCAAGTATTATATTGATACAAAAAACAGATAAAAACCCAAACAAGAGAACTACAGGCTAATCTCTCTAATAAACATAGATGCTCAGTAGAATACTAGCATTTCTCTAATGACCATAGATAATCTCTCTAATGAACATTAATCTCTCTAATGAACATAGTTACTCAGTAGAAAACTAGCCAACAGAATGCAGCAAATCAAGATTACAAAACATGACAGAGTGGGATTCATTCCAGGAATGCAAGGATAGTTTAACATATGTAAATAAATAAACATAATATACCATATCAACAAAGCCAAAAACACAAATCACATGATCATCTCCAGAAATGGAGAAAAAGCTTTTGATATAGTCCAGCACTCATTTGTGATAAAAAACCCTACAGAAAATCAAAATAGGTGGTCTGTATCTCAATCTAATAAAAGCTGCCTATTACATATCAATAGCCAATCTCATACAAAATGAACAAAAACTGAAAACTTTCCCTTTAAAATCAGGAACAAGACAAGGATGTCTACTATCGTCACTCTTATGCAGTATAGCTATGAAAACATTAGCCAGAGAAATTAGACAAGAGTGAGAAATAAAAGGAATAAAAATAGGACAGAAATAAGTTAAATTATTATTATTCACAGATGATACATTACTCTACATAGAAGACCCTAAAAAACTCTCCCAAAAGATTTCTTGAATTAATAATCTAATTTAGTAATGTAGCTGGATACAACATCAACACTCAAAAATCAATAATATTCCTGTATAAAAACAACAAAGTCATTGAGATAGAAATTATGAAAATAATACCCTTCATGAAAGTATCCAAAAAATGAAATACTAAGGAATCAATCCAACAAAGGAAGTACAAGATCTGTACATTGAAAATTATCAAACTTTGAAAAGGAAATCAAATAGAATATCAGAAAAAGGAAAATTATCCTTTGCTCATAGATAGGAAGAACCAACATTATACTCTAAAAAGGCATTAAACAGATTTAATTCAATCCAATCAAATACTATTAACATATCTCACAAATGTACGGAACACATAAAACTGGAAACAGAAAAGACCTAGAACAGCAAAAGCAATCCTGGACAACAAAAGCAATCCCTGACTTGAAATTGTACTACAAAGCTACTGTTGTAGTCAGGGTTTACAAGAAGAACAAGATAATGCAGGACATGTAACTTATAGTATTATTTGTGTTGGTCATGCAAGAGGCAATACAAAGAAAGTGCAGGAAATCTGTTCACACACTAAAGACCCAGAAAATCCAGACAATGGCCTGAATCCCATGGCAAATCTTGCATGAATTCATCTGAAGACCTAGAGCCCATGACAGTGCCTCTCATGAGTCCAACTGGAAGCTTAGACCACACAACAATGACCCATGCAAGTCTATTTCATGGATCTGTGCTGGAAAGGCCTTAAGGTAAGTGATAAAAGCTAGAAAGTATGCCAGTGGGATGAAGGATCTGTGCCATTAGGATTAGTGTTCTGCACTGGAGCCAGGAAGCAATGCTCAAAGTAAGCACCAGAGCTACCCTGAAAAGTACCACAACCATTCTCAGTGACAATGAGGTCCCAAGTTTTTCGAATGATAAGAACAGCTGAGTTCATATCAGGAAACCAGTGTGACAAGCCTCTTCTGGAGATTGAGCAGTATACCATCTTCCCCTCTGGAGTCAGGAAGAGGTAAAGACAAGACCACAGCTCCCCCAAAGTGAACTGCCAACATCCTCATTGATAACAAGGTCTGGAACTTGGAACAGCCAAGTTCATATCAAGCAAGAAGATCAACAGGAGAACCAATGGCAACTGGAGAACCAACAGCACCACAGAGAACCAGTCACACTACTGTTTCTCCCAGGTTCTCCTTTTTATCTTGGCAACAACCCTCCCATGGGCCATCCACACCCAGTACTATGCTGGTTCAGTTCAGGTGGTTGTTACAAATTGACCACCAATTATCAATCCACTGCAGTTTCTTTCTGTAAAACAGATGAGATGATGCAGACATAACCACAAACACACTCAGCTACCTAATTTTTGATAAAGGGGACAAACATAGTCACTGGAAGAAAGAGTGTGTTCAATAAATGGTGCTGGAAAAACTGGCTTTCCACATGCCAAAACCAAAATCAGACCCATGTCTATCATCATGCACTGAACTAAAGTACAGTGGATCTAAGATCCAAATAATGAAATAGAAACACTAAATCTACTGGAAGAAGGGGTAGGTAGAAAACTTGAAGACATAGGGATAGGAAAAAAGTTCATGAACAAAACCCAATCTGCACAGGAAGTACTTCAAAGAATCAACAACAGGGATCTCATCTCATTAAAATAATGTTTGCACCTCAAAAGAAATCACCAATGAAATGAAAAGAAAACCCACAGAGTGGGAACAAATTTAGCCAATCATCCTTCAGACAAAGGACTTCTCTCTAGAACATATGAAGAATTGAAAAAAAAACAGACCTCTTAAATTCAAAGACTGGCAAAATGGGCATCTGAGATGAGTATGCACTTCTCAGGTGAAGAAATACAAATAAATAGCAAATAAACATATGAAAAAATGTTCAACATCATTAGTTTTTTTAAGAAATGCAAATTTAGTTCAGTGGCAAAAACATTTGCTTGACAACTGCAAGACTGTCAGTTTGATTCCCAGTACCAAAAAAAGCAAATTAAAACAACATTGAGATTCCACCTCACCCCAGAAAGAATGAAAATAAACCAATAACAAATGCTAGAGAGACTGGAGGGAAAAAGGAACTCTTCTCCATTTTTGGTGGGAGTGTAGATTGGCAAAACCAGTAGAAATCAGTGTGGAAACTCTTCAACAAACTAGGATTAGAGATCCCATTTTACCCAGCTTTCCTTTTCTGGGTATTTTCCCAGAATAATTAAAAACATCATACCACAGCATTATATGTGAGCACATGTTTATAGTGACATAATATGTAATAGCTAAATCTTGGAAAGAATCCAAAAGAAAGAAAAGAAGTATATATATATTATATATATATTAGCTAAGATATTTGTACTATAATTTCTATTTATTCACTGAAAAGAATAATTTGTGCTTGCATTCTATCAATTTTTCACACTGATATGTTATAATATGAGCTACTACTTTGACTATAACAATATGAAATCTATTAACCATTGTTATCCTGCTATTATCTTGTTATGAAATTCTGCATTATTTTATATTTTCTCTTTCAAATAAAAAAAAACTTGCTTTGCATTCTATCAAGAGTTTCATGAATGAAAATAGATAAAATCAGCATAATAAAAAAATCAATCTGTTCACCCAGAATTGTTAGTGACTGAAAGTTTTATCCCTTTCAGAAAAGATTTTCTCATTTAATGGTGCCTTTGCCATTTAGTAGCATTTCGTTTCAGGGGAGAGAGGGTGAATGTATACATTTCACTAATTTCTAAGTTATACCATATGCACTTCCTGTTATTTTGTGTAGTACACACTATCTGGTTTGCGTGCTAATGGTAAATCCCTCCCCATCTGGAACATCTGATATGGCTCTAGGAATGTGAGTAAGCTTTGAACAAAATTAACCAAAAATTGAACACTACTGAACTTTCTGACTTTTACCAGTCACCATGAAATTCAATTTATAGCAATATTCCTTAAAATTGCTGAGATGTAAAACATCCTCTCTCTAAAAACTAACCAATGCTACAAATTTTCCATTTTATAGTGGGATGATAGAATGTTTTAACTATAACAGAAAAATAGTCATAGAATAAGCACAATTTAGGTTTAAACTAGGATGTTTATAACACTAAGTTAGAGACCAGCTGAGCCAAATAAACCAATCATCCATCTTGCTCTTAGTGAACCTGAGCCAGACCCAGAGCAGGTGAGAGCATCCCTGCTGGACATTCTCATAGGGCCATGGCAAATGAGTTGCTGAGTTCACCCAAGTGAGTCTATTGGTCATTTTCCTGAACAATTGGAGTCTTTTGCTGGCCTGAAAAAGATTTAAAAACAAAAACAAGTGAGCAAAGTAAAAACAAAACAAAACCAGGTGTTAGGCTTGTTTCCCTTGCCAAAATTACAAGTGTCCAATTTCTATCTCATGTGAAAGGATATGGGTGGAATGCATCATAAAACTATCTTTAGCAACATGTCAAGTGAAGGATGTACATTCTTTAGGCCTATTGGTTATATAATTATCTCAGAAGGTTGGGGAGAGAAGGGAAGATGAAATCAAATGGGTGGAAGCTATCCTTCAGGGCACCCCTCTTAATTCACTCAAGTTTTAAAAATCCATTTATTCAAAATGTTCCTTAGTTTTGAAAGTTTGACCACTCAAAGTATCACATAAGAAGATCCTTCTGAACCAAGAGATCTCCAAACCGGGGCAACTTTTACCACAAGGAAACAATGATGCTGTCTCAAGACCTTTTGGTTGTTATAATTTGGCAATCTCTGGTAGAATCCAGGAATCCTCTTAAGTGTCTGATAATAAATTGGAGAGAACTTGTCCCTATTGGTAAGAAATCTCCCACCCTAAATGTCACCAAAGCCACGAATGGAAGTCTGCTTTAACAGAACAGCAATTTCTATAACAGTTATAATTTTATCTTCAGAATGGCTGGAAAATTCTGATTTTACAATACCAGGATAGCTTTTTTATTTTTTAGAAAAACCCAAAGCTGCTTCTTTCTTTCTTTCTTTCTTTCTTTCTTTCTTTCTTTCTTTCTTTCTTTCTTTCTTT
>PVLA01017045.1:0-18678 GCA_004027455.1 Hydrochoerus hydrochaeris
GATGGGAAGGCTCTCCCTGGCCGTGAGTGTCCTCTGCCCTATGCCCGCGTAGCCTGGACGGAATGGAAGGGGCTGCTGCCTGCGCTCCGTACTGCTTTCTCTGCCTCCTGCTTCCTGTCTTCCGCACCACACACCGTTTCTTTCTCCTCTGAGATGCCCTCTGCCATGCCACCCCGGCCTGGAGCCAGCCAACCATGAACTGAGACCTCTGCAGACAGAGCTTCAGTAAGCCCTTCTGCCTTGACCTGAAGGTGCCAGCTGGTTTGTCTCAGCAATGAGAAAAGTAGCTAAGACATGCATAGAGTTACACGTTTTCACCATTTTGTCTTTTTGAGACAGGGTCTTGCTCTGCAATTTAGGCTGGCCTTGCACTCACTTTGTAGCCTAGGCTGGCCTTGAACTCGCAGTGACCCTCCTGCCCTAGCCTCCTGAGTGCTGGGGTTACGGGTGTGTGCCACCACACGGTGCTCATCTTTGTTTTAACTGCAGTATCTGCCACTGAATTGATGTGCTGCACTTTATTTAGCCACTCCCTCATGATTAACATGTGCATTTTTTCCCATTTTCTGAAAGGGAGTTCCTGGAGTTGGAAAAGAGCAAGCACTAAAACTTATACAGAGTTTGAAAGGGGAAAGTTTGCTTCAGAGGTAACTACAAATGGCTTTTTCTTCCACATTAGACTTTTCTTCTTGAGTTACAGCAATAATGAGTATTTTAAAAAGATGCTTTCCGAAAGAGGATTTTCATATTTTTTAACTTTTTAAATTTTCATTTAAAATAACCTTTTTTCTGAAGTTTTCCAATGGAAGGATGAGAATATATGTTTTGGGCTACATTGTATATTTAGAAACATACTGGTTTTTGTTATTGGTGGTGGTATTGTTTGTTTTGAGACAGGGTCTCACTGTGTAGCCCAGGCTGGCCTCCACCTTGCAGTGACGCTCCTGTCTCAGCCTCCTGAGTACTGGGATTACAGAATATGCCACTATGCCAAGATAGAAATACATTTCGAATTCATTAAACGCAAATGCACAGTGGCAAATGCATTTATTAATAACCATGGTGCTTGCCCCAGCATACATGGGTGTTTCTTTCCACTGTGTGGCCCAGTTGGAGCCCAGCCTCACTGTGCTCTGCTCAGCCTCCTGAGTGGAGGGTGACAGCATGACTTGCACTGTGTTCATAGGTTGTTACGGCCTGCTTGAGATAAATGTGACGTAATTTCAGGCTGTACATTTAAAGCTTTTCTTTTTTGGTTTTCTGAGACAGGTTCTGACTGTGTAGTTGAGGCTGGCTTTGTGCTCACTATGTAGACCATGCTGGTCTTAAACTCACGTTGAGTCTCCTACCCCAGCCTCCCAAGTGCTGGGATTGAGGTGTGCGTCACCACGCCCAGCTATAGCATGCTCACTTTGTATCGATGAAGTGTCAATAGTATATTCCAAGTGAGAAACCCTGGTTGAAACTGTTTCACGGGACTACTCATCGCTGAGCAGCTGTGCGTTTACTCCTGATTCTACAACTTGAGGGTGCAAGACGGTTAGTGTACAGTAAGTCCCTGACTTAAAGATGAGTTCCTTTCTGTTCACAGATCCAGTGAAGTGGGTCTGACACACGTTTGACACAGATATACAATGTGAAGTATAAAACACCACACCTACACCAAAACACAAAGTCCCTGACCGAGCTGTGCACTACCACGCTGTGCCATGAGCCCACCACAGCGCAGCAGGGACAGCATCCAGCAGGCGCATAGGCTGCTTCTGCGATTTGCTGGCATCTAGGAATGTCCGTATTGAGGGCTGTCCCAGTCTGTGAGCGCTCCCACCTGGGACGCTGGTGAGAAAGGTTTTGAGGGGTAGATTGTGATGAAGCTTTCAGACTGTCCTGTTTACTCTCTCAAGCGTGGGAACTACATTTGAGGGAAATGGTATTTTGTAACAATTAATAATAGGGCATAGAATAAGGAAATAAGACAGGAACCAGGAGACAACACAGTTGTGGCCTGCAATAGGTTTGAGATGCTGACAACATGCAAAGAGCCGCTGTGATCGAATGGAGATGTAATGGCCAGGACAGTTTTCGAATCACTGCACTCCTGCAACAGCTTCCTTTAAACTGTGAAGTTTCTGTTAGCTCTGAGACAGCAGTAAACCGCTGTTGACCTTAATGACAGGAAAGAAGAGGTGTATTTCAGCATTGTTGCAAGTGAAAGAATCACTGGAAACTTACAATAAAATAAGAAAGGAAAAACAAACAAAAATGGCAGTTATAGGGGCTGGGGATTTAGCTCAGCGGCATAAGCACCAGCCTGGCAAGTGTGCTGTCGTGAGTTCAATCCCCAATGCCAAAAAAAAAAAAAAAAATGGCAGTTATAGAAATGGTTTCAGCAAAATGTGCTTTGGTAACATTTAAGCAGTTTCGGTTTGGGGGGGGTGGTTTGTCTTCAAGACAGGGTCTCACTCTGCAGTCAGACTGGCCCCGAATTTGCCATGGTCCTCCTGCCTCAGCCTCCCAAGTGCTGGAATTACAGACGTGCATCACCATGCCAGACAAAGCAGTGTTTGTTTTAACAGTGATAAAATTGCATTTCTTTTTCTAATTAACCATTCTAATTTTACTACTTCAAACTGATTTTTCCCGTTACTTTTAATTTTTGAAGCTTTATTATTGAAATTAATACCAATTTTTTGCAAGATCTTGCTTGGTCTTTATAGTAAATGAGACAAAATCTAATAGCTGAATCATAACTCTTAAGTTACCAGACATTACCCAATGAACTGAAGATATAATTTAGCTTTTAATTATATCTTTAATTTCTATAATTATGGGAACAAAATTCATAGTTGTTAATATTTTATAATTAATACAAAACTTTCTTTGGTGATTTTAAATTGACTGAAACTTTAGCCAAAAATCAAGTTAACTTTTCTTAGAATATTAGTAACATACTTGTTACCTAAAATCTTTCATTAAACGAGTGATGTTTTACTATTTGCATAAGAAATTAAGAGATAATCTAGACTTTTGAAACAGATTTTAACCAAACGCTTAAATGTTGTGTTTGGATTTATGCATTTTCATTTTGTTTTGTTTTATCTTGTTTTATTTTGTTTGAGTTTTCTTCTTTTGTTTTGTTTTTGAGACAGTATCTCACTATGCAGTTCAGGCTGGCCTTGAAACTTGAGGCACTCATACTGCCTCAGCTTCCCAAGTGCTGGGATCACAGATGTGAGCCACCACACCAGCTGCGTTATCTTTTAATATAGAAAAACAGTCATGTACGGGATTCTGTTTGCTTTACATTCTGACACAGAGAAGAGAAAAAAAGACCTACAAAGCATTCTCCCTGTGAGTTGTTTCCTTGCAAGCTTGTTTTAAAGAAATGCTGAGGGTCAGGCAGGTAGCTCAGTGCGGAAGCACCTGCCTGGCAAGCTCAAGGTTCTGAGTTCAATTCCCAGTACCAAAAATAAGAGGAAACACTGAACGTGTCTGCGACTAGGTATATGCTTACCGTATACGGATACGCAGCTTGTACATAATCACCCTCTCCCTACTACTGCAACTCTGCTGTCCCAGGGCTGCACGTAGTGGTATGCACCTGCAGTCCCAGCACTTGGGAGGCTGAGGCAGAAGGGCTGCTACAGGTTCAGGGCCAGCCTGGGCTACAAAGTGAGCCTGAACTGCAGAGCAAGACTTGGTCTCAAAACAGTAAGTAAGACAAAGTTTGTGACAGGGTTTTCCAAGGGTAGGCCATTAAGTTTATCATCAAAGGGAAAATGATGGGGGTGAAAGGAGGAGGTAAATGAGACTAACACTGAAGAACATGGCATTTTGTGACCTTCTTTTCTTCTCTTTTTAAACCATTTGCTATTAAAGATTTGATCAGTGGAATGAAATCTCACATCACTCTAGTCGACAGCCACAAGTAGCTAAAAAACCAGCCCATTGCTCTGTGTGTGCTCATCCAGGTAAGCAGATACGGAGACTGTCTCTAGAGTATAATAGTCAAATGTTCACATTTTCTCTCCTGTCCTAATAGTTTCTCATAACTTTATTAATAGCACTTTGAAGGCTTTTAAATTGCCTTTCCCACTAAATAGGGAACACCTTGGAGTCAGAAGTGGTTTTATATACATAATAAGTACCCAGTAAATGTCAAGTGAAGTAATGTAAAGGACAAACATAAGTACAGTTTTGAATTATAAAAGAAAATTACTCAGATTTTTAAATTTCCATGTTTTCAATATATAAATTCATTTTAAGGAAAAATGTAAGTTCTAGGGAGGAAAGAAACAAACCATTTGTCTTTGTATCAGTGATTTATTTTTAGATACTAACATGAGTCTTCATTGTCTTATGCTTCTGTTGTGTGTAAAGATAGTGACTTAAAAGTCTTTTCTATTGCATATTCACTCTTAGCGAAAATAGCTTGGATTGTCCTCAGTTTGGGTTAAAAAAGAGAAACCACTGACCATACACTGGGTCACCCAGGTCTTTAAAACAATGACAGAAGTAACCACACTTATCATGTAAAGGAAGCTAGATCTCCACACAGGTGCTGTACTCATAATCAGTTTGTGTTCCAAGCGTAATTTTAAAATAACCATGCCTGTAACTGAGAGTAGACACTGGGCAAGGTAATTAACTGGTATGTTCCTGTAATATGTTCATTAAAGAAATCTGTTTATGAACTACTCAAGTAAGTCATCTTTTTGCTAATTACGCTCTGCTTTTCTAGTATGTGGCCACTAAATAGAACGTTTTCTAAATATATAATTCCAATTCAAAAATTAATATTTTCTAGTAGAATAGTACTTTTTTAAAATGTCCTGTGATGCTAATAGCTCAAAGTCTATTTTATCCTAAGTATCACTATGGTATCATTATTCATGCAACTTGAATGTATTGAAACCTTTATAATATACATCGTGCTAAGGCAATATTAACTTGAAAATTTACATAATAGCAAAAAATATACAAAATAAATATTGAAAAGCAGTGAAAATTATATTTCTTTATGTCTCCATGAAGGTTCACCAAAGGATCATGAACGGAATGGATGCTGGTTGTGCAAAAGTGATAGATACTGTGAACCACACGACTATGAGTACCGCTGTCCTTGTGAATGGCATCAACTAAGTGGAATAGAGAACAATATTAAGAGGTAAGTTCTTTTTAGAAAACTTTTCTTTTTTGACTTAACCACATATCTGTGGTTAAATTATTTCCACATAATCTTCCCTGGCATGTAACAAGTCTAGATTAATCAGCTTTCATAGATCCCTTTTTTGCATATGTGTGTTCCAGTGTTAGGGACTGAACCCAGTGCATTGCCGTTGAACTACACCCCCAGCCCTTTCATTTTAAGACAGAATTTCACTCAATTCCCCAGATGGAACTCAAACTTAATCCTCCTGCCTCACCTTCCAAAAGTATTCAGATAGTCTTTCTTTGGTTTTGAAAAAAAGAAAAAAACCTCACCTATCTCAAAGAAGGGTAATTTAATAGTATCCAAAGAGAAACTTGGTGTTTAATATATAGGACATGGCACTTTGTATAGGTGAGAGATTGGGTGGGATTATTTCAGTCTGTCTAAAATTGCCTGGTTGTAATAATAACATGTATATAAATTATTTTCAGAAAGGCTTGCAGCTGTGAGGGATTCCCATTCCATGAGGTAATGAACACTATTTCAGTGGTATGTATTTCATAAAAGTTTTAAAGTCTCAATTCATATTATGTTTTCTCTTTTTCCCTAGGTTATTCAAGAATTCCTTTTGAATAAGGATAAATTGGTGGGAGTAATCAGGTACCAAAGACCTGATTTATTGTTGTTTCAGGTATTTGAAAATAAATTCTTCCTGTTTAATATGAAGATAGATACTGGAAAGACAGAGTGGAATATTCACTTTGATTGCTATGTCAGGTTTAAAAATTGAAACAGCTATTGACTGTCCATACAGTTTTCAGCTTTTCCTTTCTTTCCTTCTTTTTTTTTTTTTTTTTTTCTGCCCCTAGTACTGGGGATTAAACTCAGGACCTTGTTTATGCTAGAGGAGTGCTCTACCACTGAACTGCATCATCCTCCACATGTCTTGGGTTTTTTGTTTGTTTGTTTTGGGTTTTTTGTTTGTTTGTTGTAGATCTTGCTAAATGGTCCAGGCTGGCTTTGAACTTACCATCATTCTCCCTCAGCTTCCTGAGTAATGGAATTACAAGTGTGAGCCACCAGACACGGCTTTTAGCATTTATTTTTAACTTTTACTCTTTTATATGACGGCCAGACTTTAGAGACCTTAAACTCCTGTTACACTTTTTAGGAGATGTCTTAGTTACCATATATAGACATATTGTATCCATGTTTGGGGAAGAGAGGTTCATGACCAGAGAATGTCAGGGTCAGGTGTACTCCTGTGAAATACTGTTGTTTACAGGATGATTGAAATTTAAAATAAGTGACACAGATGTAAATTTGGGCAGTCCTTTACAGTGTGACCCTGGATGTGTTACCTCAAAAAAAAAATACTGTTTATCTCATGAAGTCACTGTGAGAATGGTAATGATTGTCTCCAAGACTTAAAAAGAAAACCATGTTTTGTTTTTGTCTTCACAGAGATTTGCTCTTGAAAAAATGGAGTGGCCCAATCACTATGCATGTGAGAAATTGTTGGTGCTTTTGACCCACTATGACATGATAGAAAGAAAACTTGGTAGAAGGAACTCTCATCAGCTACAGCCAATTCGGTAACAGAGCTTCAAGAACTGTGTGATGAAAACTTCTGTGTTTCTGTTTGAGTATTTCTCAGGACTTCTAATAGTGGGATATGTGTCTTTGTGTTGTAAAGAAAAGCCTTCTAGAATATTAAAAGTATATCCAGGGTTTATATTCAAGACAACGTAAGTTCAGCCTTTGACATACTTTGCTACTTTAATCACACAATAATAATATATTACAAAAAGGGGGGAAAGTATCAAAAGAGATATACAGGCTTAACAAGATAACCATTTCACTGGATCAGAAAAGAAATACATATGTAAGGTTAACCGGGAGCTGGACCCCGGAAGTCGCTAGGGTTAGAGCAGCAACATCATTCAGCATGTGAGGGCTGAGTTCCTATGGAGCAAAAAGAAGGGCGCCAAAGGAGCAAGCTGTTGATGGCATCAGACTTGCCTGTTAAAACTAGTGGCCAGGCTGGAGCCCTCTGTTCTGTCATATTAAAGGCTGGAGTGGGTACCTAAAATAAGCCAGATGGACAATGCTCAACAAGAACTGGGAAAGTAGACTTGAGACAGGGAAAAACATAGAAGTAGAAGAAAAAAGTATGATATATGAAGAGATATAATAGTTTTTAAAAACTAGCAATTGCATCATGCCTAAAAAGTATATATACATGTATAAAAGGGGGGCTGGGGATGCGTTCAGTGGTAGTACTCTTGCGCAAGGTTCGATCTCCAGCACCTAAAAAATAAATATATATATATATATATATATATATATATATATATATATACATACACACAAACAGTTGCATCATGAATTCACACCATACTAGTTTATAAAATACTCAACAGTCTGAAGATTGTTTTTGCTATTTCTGTTGAGTTTTTTTCTGGCTTTTCAGAATATTAAAAGCAAAGATATATCCATAAGAAAAAGGTGAAATTATAAAACTAAAGTGGGCAGAAACTTTTAAATAAATATAAAAATGAACTATTATAAATCTTAGAAAATATAAAATACTTAAGAAAAAAAACTTTAGTGAAAAAACAATATATAGGATCCCAGGCTGAATTTGTTCGAAAAGAATTAGGGAATTGGAAGGAAGTACTGATCACAAATCATGTAGAAGGTAACTTGAAGACTGATAGATAAAAATTACTTCAAAGTAGTTTTAACTTAGAGAATAATATGAGAGTTGCCGGTATATTTCTAGGAACTAACAGAAAGAAAGGTGGAAAAGTAATGTTTGAAATGATGACATTTGAGAGTTTTCTAAAATTTAAGGCAAACAGCAGCTTTCAGATCCAATTACACTTTGAAGTGTAAGCACAATAAATAAATCCACCATACTGTAGACATTAAGCATGAAACGAAAATCTTTAAAAATGCCTAGTCACTTCAGTAAAAATCATTGGTGAATGTGAAAGCCATGAATGAAAGATGCCTAGAGAAAAAGAATGGACACAATCTTACTTATTATACCACAGATTAATTTACAAAGTAAACATCAGCTTACTTAAATAGATAATGAATAATAGACCAATGACTGACATATTCCTCCTACTGCAGCAAACTAAAGAGAGGCACCATATCATCTCAATATTTTTGTAAACTGTTTAATCTGTATCTAATCAGGAAATATTCTAATAGTTCCAAAGTGAGGAACACTTTTTTAGATCTGCCATTCTGAACTCCTCAGAAATAGAAATGTCATCAAACAAAAAGCTAAAAACATTTTTTGGATTAACAGAGCCAAAAGAAGTATGACAAGTTAAGCAAAATATCGTGATCCTGATGAGATTCTCAGTTTCCCTGAAGCCATAAAAGATATTTTTAGGTATAATTATGGAAATTTTAAAACACACTGAATAGTAGATAATAGTGTAGTATTGATGTTGATTTCCTGAGTATGTGAGAGCTGTATTGTTGCTATGAAAGAGATTGCTGTACCTAAGTGAACCACACTGTTTGAGAACATGTCATGAGGCATATTTATAACTAACTTTTAAATTGAGAAGTGGATATAGCAAAATTTTTACCATTGGGAATCTCCATGAAAGTGTGTTAAATATTCATTGTACTTGTCTAAGGGTGTGAAATTTTTCAAACGAAAAAATCTGGAAGGTAATTATCAAAGAAAAAAGATAAAATACAAAGAAATGAATCTGCTAGCACACATCTTTCATAGCAGTAATGCATACTAGAAAATGATGGAGTGATGTTTGAAAGTGCAAATTAGGAGTAATTAGCAACCTAGATCCATAAAAATGTTTTTCACAGAAAGGACATCTTTCAGACTAAGAAATTTTACCTCCCGTAGACTCTTACTAAAAGCACTTTTAGACTGGATATAGTGACACTAATCTATAGTCCTAGCACTTTGAGAAACTGAGTTAGGAGGATAGCAAATTCAGGTCCTGCCTAGGCAGCTTAGCAGCACTGTCTCAAAATAAAAAATAAAGATGTAACTCAGTGCACAGACCCTGAGTTAGTGCCTAGAAACACACACACACACACACACATACACACGCATACAACCTTGCTATTAAAGAATATATGTTAAGGGGGAAAAATTGTAAAATTTAGGGAGAAGATTAGAAGAAACAGTAGTTAGTACATGTATTAGTTACAGTTCCATCACCAGGAAAAATTACAACTTAGGAGACATTAACTCTGGTCCATGGTTACGTCTAAGGCCAAAAGGCAAGGTAGCAGAATCTTGTTCAACCAATGGCAGCTAGGAAACGGAGAAAAGGGTGGAGCCAGAAGGAGATACCCTTCAAAAACATGGCCCCAGTAAATACCACCTCTAATTTTGCCCCACTTCCTTACAACACATTTAGCTATAAACTTGCCAACAGATGAATCCACTGATGAGTGTAGAGCTCCCTGATCAGTCACCTTCCAATGAATACATAGAGCTCTGGGACATTCTAGACAGTAATAGCACAGAAACTGATAAAACATTTGGCTAACTTAATAGAGAAAAATTCTACAAATGTTTAATAATAAATAATGATAAAGTAAAGTTCTTATGTGTTTAGTGATCGTATTTCAAGAATATTTAAGCTAGTATATGTTTAAATGCATTCTTTGAGCGTTTTGGCTTATTATCATTAGTTATTAGTACATTTTAGAGTAATCACTAGAAATGCAATCTCTTTTACCCAGACTAGTGCATTTAAACTATCAAGAGGGTACAGGAAGAAAGAGGAGAATAACAAAAAAAGCTGGTGACAAGAAGCAAAATGTATTAGCGAATCTAATAAATACAAGTGAATTAAGATCATCTATTAAAATACAGATTATATTGCATAAATAAACAAAATAATATTGTGTTTACAAGGAACATGTAGAATAATATATAAAGCTTGAAAGCAGATTTAAGATTTACTAGGCAAATATTTACCAAAACTTAGTAACAAAGTGGATTTTAAAAGTGGACTTTAACAAAACAGAGAAACTGCTTAATGAAATGATTTATTGAGAAAAATTGACAGCTATAAAGTGTGCATCTAACAATAAAATTAATCTTTTAATTAGTCAAAAAATAATGCAGTAAAGTTCTTATGTTTTTATTTGGAATAAAGATCAGTGGAACTGAATTAACCTAAACATTGAAATTTCCAACTAATTCATGCAACCAGACTTCATTAGATAAATTTGTTTTTCAGAATTGTTAAGCCTCGAATTAGAAATGGCGTTCATTGCTTTGAAATAGAGTGGGAAATGCCTGGTATGTACTCAATTAAAATATTTCATTTACCTTTGAACATAACCACACAGGCACACACATACTTGTGTGTGTATAAGATGTGTGCATGTGAAAAAAAAGGAAAAGAAGCCGACCATATGCACCGTGGATTGGCCTTTCCGTTTACTTGTATTATTTTAAATAGACTTTGATGGATAGTAAATATGATAAAGTTTAAATGATTTCATTTTAATGTCCTAATTTGACATTTCTTTTGTAATGCTTAAAAATACCAAAATAGTTTTTATTTATATTTTTGAGAAACTGCTTCTTACAAATGATCTCATTAAATTTCACATTTACCTGGTTCTAAAGCAATTGAAGTTGTAAAGCACCTGGAGTATTCTTCCTCTTTTGTTTACTTTTTGGTTTCATAGGAATTTATAATTGTCAAATTAATCTCATTTTTACTACACAGAGAAAAACTGAATTCTGAATTCTCAAACTGTAAGCAAGTAAAACAGATAATTTAAAGTGGAAATTATCTCAAATTCACTTATATTTGGGTTGGACATTAGATTGTATATTTAGATGAATAAGAATAGATTTGTTCAATGAAAGCTTAAACTGTAGACAACTTCAGAAGATAAAATTAATAAGAAATTAGACAAATCATTCAGAGCAATAATAGGAAGATAAAAGGCTGAAGAACTTTGAAAATTATGTAGAAACAGTATTGTAAGCTAATGTATTTTCAGAATGAAGTATTAACCTAGTTTAGCTGCCCATGTTCCCTCTCCGGAACTAAGGGTCGCTGGGCCTTAAGGGAGGAAACATACCCCCAGCTGCCTTAACTAACAAATACTATATGATTGCTTATTTCCTTTGCTTCTGCTTTAAACTTACCACTATTTTCCTTATAGTTTGCTTTTTATACAGTTTAACCTATATGTAGAATAAATGCAAGAATATGGTTTACTACTTATATATCATTTTGTAAACTCACATACAGATATTTTCATTGCAAGTCTAGTAAGACCAATTGCATGCTCAAGAGATGGGTAGTGCTTGCCTAATATGCAAGGCCCAGAGTTCACTTCCCAGCACCCAGGGCAAGGGGGAAGAAGCAAGAGAAAAACAGGGAAGGGGAGGACACCTCTGAAACTATAATCTAAAAAGTGATAACATTTGTGGTGACTCAATTCTGTTCTTTTTAGAAGCCATTGCTAAGGAATGTTGCATTGTTTGGGGTTTTTCAATGTTTTTTTGAGACAGTGTTGCTGTGTTGCTCAGGCTGGTGTTGAACTCATGGTGATTGTCATGCCTCAGCCTCCTAAGTGCTGAGATTACAGGCATGCACCACCATGCCTGGCTCTGCTAAGCTTTGAAACAAGAGAATTCAAGAATTTAAACTTATAATTTAAATAGAATTTTCTTCTACCTTTGCCAGGCAAGGGAAAATAAATTCTGCATTATTACGAGCAAACTGAGAATACATGTGTTGAAAACAAAGATTCTCAGTGAATCAGCTAGTTGCAGATGATTCAGTTTAGCTGTAGACTTAGTTACTTGGAAGAACCATTTTTTTAAATCTGTAATCAAGACTGCTTTACTCTATTTTTAACCTTGTAGAGCATTTTGCTGTAGAACATGAAGAACTGATTGTAACAGTTGAAGAAGAATCACTGTTTGAGGCAGCTTATCCTGAGATTGTTGCTGTTTATCAAAAACAAAAACTAGAAACTAAAGGGAAGAAGCCAAAAAGTAAGTATTGGGTCAGATGACTGCATGCCACACACCAGTGTTACAGAGCAGCACTGTTCTGTGGGAACTGTCTTGTCTAAATTTTACTGTAAATTGTGTTCGATCAAGAGTAAAAGTAAAAATTTGGGTTGCCTTTATATATGTTCTTTTAATGCTAAAAAGCCAGGCACATACCATTCTGCTCTGTATCTACTAACTTAGCCAAGTATTAATCCATTTACTAAGCAATTGTAGAGCAACTATTGTGTATAAAATATTTTGTGTTACAGATATATTTTCTTTATTTCTTAGAACTCAATAAGAAAACAACTCAATTATATTATTGTTTCTAGAGGAAAATATTTCCAGGAGTACACTGAGAATGAAAAATAGCCAAAAACAGCTCAAGTAGAAGATTTTTGATCTGAACTTTTTAAAACCCAAGTTAAGAAGAAAATAGATGTCCATTTTATTCATATATATGTATGTTTATGTATTGTTTTTCCTTTCTAGATATGAAAATTAAGCCTAAAGAAAACAGTTTCCCGAAATCTCATGATGCTGTGACTCTTCGGTCACTTGTGACTGTAAAACCCACACCTGAAATCTTTCCTAAGCAGGATTCTGGGTTGAGCTTTGAAATGTCTTCTGATCCTACTTTACCACAGGAAAATGCTTCTGCCTTTTTAACTAGCTTGCTTCTACCTGAAGATGCTCCCTGTTTGAATACACAAGAAAAGTTAATGTTGTCTTCAAGACTTTTGCCTAGTCAGCAAAGGAAAGCTGCCCCAAGTAACTCTCTTGATTCAAACTTTGGTCAACCCAATCCTTTGTCTCGTGATATAGCTATGATTACTGATTTGCACCTGAGCTCCATTGACTGGGAAGGGACTTCTTTCAGTAATTGTCCAGCTAGTCAAGGGAATGCTGTCTCTTATGATTTACAGTCAGAACTTGAATCAAAGCAATTGACCACCCCTGGTGATTTTGAAGATATCCCAAAACAATTGTCATGTGAATCAGGACAGTACACCACAAATATTAATAAAGCGTTGGATGGGAATCTTCAGAAGATTAGACCTGAAGAGCATTTACTTTCTGGCATTAGTGATTTATGTCTTCAGGATTTGCCTTTAAAGGAACGCATATATATGAAATCGTCGTATCAAGAGGACAATGTACAATTAGATGTTGACCTAAAAACTTTGTCCCTAAACAGGGTAAAAGGATCTTATATTACTAACAGTAGGTCTGACTGTCCATCACATCGTTCAAAGAATCTTCCTGGAATTCATGTGCAAAATGAATCCAGAAACCCTAAAGTTATAAAAGAAGACCAGCTGCCTCAAGGAAACTGTAAAGTGAATACTTCTATACTTTATTCTGTCAATAACCCATTAGTGGAGACCTTCAATATGAGAACTGAGCCACTAAATAGTTCTTTAGATCATGGTAGCAAAGTTAGTGTGCACACCACTCAAAAACTTGTCAAGATTAGACATGTCCCCGACCAACAGAGTGGGCCAGTGTCTGCAGAAGCGAAGTACATAGCTCACGACAGGAAACACAGTTCACGGAAGCATGACGTAGCCCCGTTCAAAGAAAGTGGTCCCAAGACACAAAAGAACCCTGCTGTCCGTGCAGAAGCTAAATTGAATGTCAGGTCTAACAGAACAACTGGAAATGAAAAGCATTTCTTAGATTCAGCAAAAAGTTCTCTGAGTTTTCGACAGTGTCACAAGAAGGACAATGACCTTGGTGCTTGTTTGGATAGTCCTCTGCCTTTATGCCAAAGATTAAAACTAAGGTTCCAAAACACTTGAGATGAAATTTAAAATACTTAAGTACTTATCCTCATTCTGTCAGCGTTAGCAGAGGGAAAGTATCTAGTTAATGCTTGGTAGAAAAATTGAGTATGGTCAAATATGCCATGCAATGTCTTTGCCATTTTATCAAAGCTGTAATTTTAAAATGTTACCTGAAACTTTAGTTTTAAAAGATGAGACCCCCCTGTCACAATAATACATATTTTTAAACATTTTTTATCATTTTTGAAAACTCATATTGGTTATAGTTTTTAAATGTTGATGTGTTATTTGACAAAGTAAACCCTTTCATTTTTCCCACAAAGTGCTAAAAGCACTTACTCTAAATATGGTCCAGCTTGTTACCCAAAGGGTTGTCTTTCCTGCCTCCTGACAGTTGAGTCTTTCCACGTGAAGATTGGCATGCTCCCACTTCTGTTACCTCCTATGCCTTTGTGGGGGACAAGGAGAGGTCGGTCAGTGCACACAGTGGAACTCACAGTCATGATGACTAAGTAAACAAAGGCAAGCATGCCTAGAAGTTCACTGGTATAGCAAGTGGAACAGATTTGGAAAATTGAATGTATGAGCAGAATTAAAGGCATCTTTAATGCTACTGGGCGGTAATGCTGTAGGAATCAGTTTTTTGCTTCTAATTCCTTGGTTTTTCTGTTGGTTGGTTGGTTGGTTGGTTGGTTGGTTGGTTGGTTGGTTGGTTTTCCTAAGTGCTTTAAAAATTAATCTGTACAGTAGTGACTTTAGTAACTCCAGATGCTAAGTTTCTCATAATTTAGGCAGGCTTAGTGGCACACACCTGTAATCTCAGCACGATGGCAGAATAATTGCAAGTTTAAGCCCAGCCTGGGAAAGTTAGTAATACCCTATCTCAAAAAATAAAAAGATGTGGGTGTCAGGGATATGGAGAGCAAAGGCTCCGTTATCAGTACCATCCCTTTCCCCAAAAATTTATTTAGTACTCAGATACTCTACAGGGCATCGAAATTTGAAAAACAGTAAAACTCTTTCTATTTACAAATGGCAAATCTTGTATATGGAAATCCTAAGGAATCCATTAGAAAATATTTTAAAACTGGTTAAATTATAACTTCTGTGAATATGAACATGCTATAAACATGAGCTAAGATTAGTAATATCAACAAGAATGAAAATGGGGAAAAGGAAATGAAAGGATTAAAAAACAAATGGTATTATATACATGTACTCACTTTCCAGGATGATTGTAAATGGCCTGTAATGCAAGCATGTACTAAATAAATAAAACCATCTTTATTTCAGTGAAAATCTTCAAGGTTGCAAGATACAGCATCAGCATACAAAATTCAATTTTATTTCTGTACCGTGGACCCTTGGCTTAGGGACACAGTTCCGGCGGGCTGGTTGTGACTCCGTTGTCAGTTGAAGGCTCTGCTCCTCTACACAGCCTTCGAAGTCTCTCCTGTGCACAGGCAGAGCTCCGTGTCCTCACAGGGACACTGGCCCAGGATTTTTCTGTTAAGCCCACACAGGAGAGAAAGCTGCAGCAATTTTTCCAGAACTCTTGAAGGGTTAAATCTGGATCAGACCATCTGGAAGCACAAGCACCCGGCATTTGGGTCATAACTCAAGACTTTGGTCACGAGTTAAATTCTGGTCATGACCTAAGTTGTTCGTGTGTCAGGCTGATTGTAACTTGAGGATCCACTATGCATTCTGTGTATGATACCAAGTGAAAATTGGGGAAACAATACCACTTGCAATAGCACCTCAAAGAGGAAACTACTTCTAAAAGTTAAACAAGAAGTTCAAAAATTACACTCTAAAAAAGTATGAAACATTGAAAGAAAGCAAACAGATATCCCACCGTCATAAGTCATAAGAATTTAGGTGCCAGCATTACTCAAAACAATCAGGTTCAGTGCAGTCCTTGCAGTTCCAGCTGGCAAGCTGTTTCTGGCATGTGTACGGAAATTTAGGAAACAGAATAGTTGTACAGGCTTCACAAAAATGAAAATTTGAGGCCTCACCTTGATTTCAAAACTCACTCCAAAGCTATAGTCACAAAGGCTGTTGTACGGGGATAAGAAGGCGTTTAGGTCAGTGAGGTGGAGTCAAGCAAGACACGGGTGAAAGAGTTTTGCCCTAGAATAAATTACTGTACCATCATGGCAGTGGTTTAACAGTACTGGCAGTGGTCTAACATGGCAGAAGGCCAAAGCGGAAGTGCCTACCACTTCCTGCTTCATCCTGGGCCCTGACTGCAACTCCCTTTCCTGTTTGTGCTCATGGAGGGTTCCAGTCAGCCCCTTGTGGGTCACCAAGGCCCGCCCTAAGCGCCACCCCAGAGAAAGCCAGGCTTCTATAGTCATGGAGTTCTCTCCACATCCTTGGAATAAAGACTACTTTTTTATTTTATATCTTTTTCTTATTGTGCCAAAAACCTAACAACGGGAATATGCCTCCAGGGTAATTCCCAACTGAGTTTCAGCCTGCAACAAGATAGCCCAGTGGGGAAACAGCAGGCTTCCAGTCAGTGCTGGTAGTGCTGTTGAATGTTCACTTGAAAAAGGACTTTGATCTTTAACTTTTACTGCATAAAACAGGAAAGTAAAGTGGGCAGAAACCAAAGCATAAGAGCTATCACTGTAAAACTTTTGGAAGAAAATGTTGGCATAAATCTTTTTTTAATTTTGGATTACGTGGTTTTATGTGTGACACCAGAAATATAGGCAGAAAATTTAAAAATTGGCTTTGATGAGTGAAAACTTGTGTTTCAAAGGACAGCATTAAGGAAGTAAAGAGACAAGACATTTAGAATGGGAGAAATTTGCAAGTCATAATGTAATAAAGGACTTATTTGTGGAAAGATTTGTATAAAGAATTCATAATTTAGTAATAAAAAGATAAGAGAGATGAGCCAAGTATCTGATACTGAAAATAGCTGGTCAGCAAGCACATAAAAACAGTTTTAACATCATTTGGCTGTCATGCAAATGACAAAAGTCAAAGGGATACTATTTACCACTTCATGACCAGTAGAATCACTGCAATTAAGAAGAGTTGTGTGAATTGAGGATGTGGAGAAACTGAACCTTTAAATCTGGTAGGGATATAAAAGCTGCAACCATTTTCAGAAAGGCTTGTAGTCCTCAGTTACACAGAGTCACAGCATGACCCATGATTTTTCAAGAGAAAAAAAGACCATATGCTCATACAAGAAATCCAAATGTTACACAGTGCAAATGTGTACCCAAAAAAGGCAGGGGCGGGGCTCAAGAGGTGGAGGGAAAGGACTAGATATTATCTTGCTTTCAAGTACCAATTTGCTACAGAAAGAGTTGAACATGTACTTCAGTGATGTACAAAAAGACAAACCATGCACCAACACCCATGACACTTCATCATAGCCAAAAAGTGGAAACAACACATTGCTATGGAAGGGAAAAAATTAACATTGAATACCAACTGTATGCTAAGTGCTCAGCTAGTTTTTTCATGAAGCCTTGATCTCAGTTCTATAAGGGCTCTGTACTGCAGTGGTCTGAACATTGCAGGGAGGGCCCCATTAAAACATTTTCCAGGACTCGTGATCACGATGTGTTAGCTCTGGACTATGATAGTTTAGGACCATCTATTTCAGGAAAATACAATGAATATAGAAGTGTTCTTGAGGGGTTTTTTTGTTAGGGGTTTTTGTGTGTGTGTGTGTGTGTGTTTTTAGATGGTCTCACTATGTAGTGCAGGCTGGCCTTAAACTCAGCCCAGACACCTCAAATTCACAGTGACCCTTCTGCCTCAGCCTCCCAATTGCTGGTATTACATGCATTTGTCAATTATGTGACCTGCAAGGCTTCCAAACTTTCCAGAATGAGGACTGTGAAGGGTGACATAAAGGTGAAGAAATAAAGATAGGCAGGAGACAAAAAGCTGGGATCTAGTGGAGGCTCCCAATAGGAGGAAGGGAACTGCTCAACCACTGTAGAGTGTTTATTTACACATTTGTAGGGAGCAGCATGATAGCTTCATGGCTGCCACTCCATCTCTCCCTCCTGTGGGCATCCAGTGCGTCGGCCTACATTTCCCAGGATCCTCTCGCCCCACCCAGGAAATGACAGCGACCCATCCGTAACTTCCCGCCCCTGCTTCTTTATAAGCCAGGAACATTGTTCAATAAACGAGGTTTAATTGGGAAACTTCAACTTGCCTCCGTCTCTCTCTCTTCACCCTGCCCCCGCCCCGTTTTCCTTCCTCTAGGGGAAAACCCACGCATTGGTCCACAGGCCGGATCAAGTGGCGCCCAGCGTGAGGCCCCAATACGAGGAGGTCAACGAAGGATCGTTCACAGAGGAAAAGCCGTGGCCACAGTACCTGGGGGACTCCATCCCTGTGATCTGTACAGACGACTGCCTGACGTCTCGTCCGAATCACGATGATACAACTTTCCAAAGCCTTATGGGCCATCATTGGACTCCTGACACAACTACATCTGACGGATGGCAATTCCCATCAACCCTGAAACTGGGAATTCTATCGCTGGAAAGGTCTACCAAGTAACGAGTGGAAAAAGGTTCAAACCTGGTCAGGGTCGGGAAATCCAAACTTTAAGATCCCATCCTGTGAGCTTGTGCCCATTGAGCCATGCCACAATAGATTACCAGTCTATCTTTGCCCTGCTGCAACAGAAGGTAGATCATACTGTAACTCCCCAGGAGAGT